>BCHH01000004.1:669904-848399 GCA_001599595.1 Beverwykella pulmonaria
GCCGAGGAGTCCAAGTAAAACGAAAGAGATGATGTAGGGAAAGTGTTGATATATTATTGTAAGCAATAGACCATGAATGCGAAGCCTTTGAGCTACAGCAATGTGACGCATATGACTGGATAGGGACAATCAATGTGGGACATCTACAAGCACTCAAAATCTGATGTCCGCAAGTGCTAAAAGCAGAAACTTAACCTGACCGAATGGGCCCTGGCGCTTGATACATACACATGCAATAATCTATGCAGGCATTGAGGCAGTGAGATGATGTCCTCTATCAGACTGCAAGGCAGTCTCGTTCCCTGGATGCAACTAACATCACTGTTAGGATGACAGGGGTCTTAGCAGGGGTGATTTCTTTAAGATCTAACCAGCACTTCACATGAAATAAAGTAGATTCAATGCCCTCTTTGCCTTACTGCACCTTCTTTTCAGTCATTCCCGCTCCTTGATGTTCGAGGAACCAGTCGACGGCCCGCTTCGTTCCTTCTGCCGTGGTGAATTGGGGCCGATAGCCCAGTCGGGTCTTGATTTTGTCGATTTTGAATGTACGCTCCTGCGCCAGCATGCGTACCACCCTAGTAGAGAAAGCCATTTGCTTCCCGAAAGTAAAAATCCAGTACAACCACTCAGCCATATACACGAGCGAGAGCATGAGCCAAAGTGGTATGGTGCAAACATCGTCTGCCCTAACAGGGTGCCCTGAAAACCCAGCAACAAGACGCGTGTATGCTGGGAAGGTGTATGGATCATCGTCGGTCACCAAGAAGGCCTCGCCTTCAACGCGCGTATCGTAGGGAAGAGATTCCGCTCCTGCGGCTTTCAGAAGTGCCTCTGCTGCAATAATTTGGGCATGCGTGAGGTTTTTGACGTATGTGTTGTCAAACTTGTTGTTTTCCGAACCAATCTGCATATTCGCCCGTCCAGCCCTGGCATTCTTCACAAGGTTGGGTATCTGCGTTGTATCTGCCTCTCCATAGATTGAGGCGGGGCGAATGGCAACTGTCAACATACCGCCGACTTTTCGGTTCGCAGACAGAACAATTCCCTCCGCAACAGCCTTGGTATGCGAGTAGTAGTTTGGCTGCTCCGGAAAATAGAGCACGGGGTAAGTTTCATCCGCATCCTGGAGAGGGTGGTAGTGATCGTGAATGACGGAGGAGCTAGATGTGTAGATGAAAGCGGCAACGCTCCCGACTAGCTGAGCGCTGTCGACCAAGTTGCGTGTACCAGTGATGTTGACCTCCTCCAATATTGTACGATTGGTCTCGAACGGGTATGGAGATGCCATGTGAAACAATACGCCCGGCTTAACAAGCTGGAGCACCTCTTTTATCTCTTCTAGGGAGGTTATATCGGCATAGTGGTACGACGGGCCCGGAGTCCGAGGCTCATTGAATTTGGTGTCGAGTATGTGGATGCGTTCTGGATTTACTCCATTTTCAACAAGATCCTGGATCAAATGCTGGCCGAGAAAGCCGGTTCCACCAATGAGCAGAATCGATCGACTTGCTAATTCCGCAGCCATGATGGGACCATCGACACAGGGAGGTTGTGTGACGAAAAGAAATTAGATGTAGCGAGGGAAAAGTTTCAGAGGTCAACAAGAACTGTGCCGCAATGTGGATTGTCGGTCCGTGGGTCACATGATGAGTCACCTCGATGTTTGCTCATGTGACTCATTTCTATATTTGTTTTCACTATCTTGGAAGGCTCCTAGGGTGCTTGGTAAGACTATAGATATTTCTTCGGTAGCTCCTCTGTAGAATCAATTTAATCAACTTCGTCACATCACGACATGGACTAAGAATTTAACAAGGTGAAGTTCCCTAATTCCCGACGGCTCGTCACGCTACGGGACTGCCGTGCATTTGCAATACATTAACCGGCATCCAGAAAAGTGGGAGCAAATGACGGCCTTGGCACCCGATATCCCGTTACTGTCCATAATACGAGAACTGGAATTATGTGAGAAGGCAAAGAAAGAAATCTCGCTACTCAAGGTGATCAAAGTGGAGAAGCAACTTGGTTTCTATCCGCCAGTGGCGGAAGCACGGTAAGAAAATCAGAGCACACATTATGCATAAGGCATACTAACAACTAAGCAAAGAATCTCCCTTTCGCTAAATATAAGCCCCTCTTCATACGGGTAGGACGGGATAAGCACCGCAACTGCACTCTTCCATGGTGATGAATTTCAGCTGAGTGCAAGGCATTTCATGTCCGATACTCATATTAAGGAGCTGGCGGGAGTGGAGGAAGTAGAGATGAACCGTTTGCAGCCTGCTACAATAGGTGCTTTGTTTAACCTTTGGTCTTAAAAGTCCCCGTCACATTCTGAGTACTAACGGCTCTTTCTTCTGCATGCTTTAATTCGTTTCAGTACAACCGAACTATATGATCTCGTTTCTATGCTGTGGGTGCAATGCCATTGCTGACCCGGAATCGAGCACTTCAACATCAGTACTACTACAGGATCCATTTCCTTCAAATTTTCGGCACTTTAAAATCTCCAGTGATCCAACAAGTTCATTATTAGGTATTAGACATAAACGCGCAACATAGAGCAATGAATCTAGAACACCAACAATTGTCCTCCCCGAACTCTATGAACGCCTGAAACCACCCTCATAGCTGGGATGAATTTCCTCAAGAACATTATACCGAATACTCGCAGGCGATGGGGCGGTCAATTTGGTTCGCAACCGCAACAACAGGAACGCAATTCTTCCAGTTGGGATTTCCTTCGAAACCTTGTAGACGGACACTCCAAGCCGGCCAAGCACCAGCATGCGCTCCCGGACAAGCTAGGAGACCCTTGCCTTGGAATTGAAGCTCATTATTTGTATTGAGGGCCCAACCGTGCGTCTCGAAGTGAGTAGGCAGTGGCCCATTTCTTGTCAAGTATCCCACAGCACCCTGGCCTATATCTCGAGTTAGCAGCGGAAAACCTATGGCATGTGGGGAGGGGGGCGTACCCATTCCCGAGCGGTCGACAAATACTGTGAACTGGGTGTGTTGAGCGGCGTGCAGTCGCAATTCTCCGTCATTGAGGAAGAAGGTCGCATACTGTTGGCCGGGCTCATTTGGGGGGTTCGGCTCTGCATCACAAATGGCGCCCTGCCCTTTGGTGCCGAGGAATAGGTTACTGTGTGTTGCAAGGACGTGCAAGTTACGGACGGCATCGGGACTCGTAGCCATCAGGCCAAACCTTGCATCGACCGGAAGGGACCTTTTTTGAGGGAACGCAGAGGCCGTCAAGGCGGCGGATGAAGCGAGGAGGAAGGTGGAAAACAGCATTTTCAGAGCTAAGGTTAAGATGGATGTGTAGTTGGGGTGTCTTGGTAAAGTAGTGTAGAGTGTAAGTAGAAAGAAGCCGAACTGTTGAGACTGCTGATGATGATAATAACCAGAATACGCGATCTACCAAGATCTTTTATATCTCAGTTCTACACCATGTCATAATCTACGCCGGCAAAGCCGCCCGTTAGTGTGGCTGAAAGACCTCCGCGATGCAACGATATTAAGTCACGTTCTCTCGAACACGAGCGCACGAAGTAACTAGGCGCAGCACAAAACTCAGGTCAGCCGCAATGCGGGAGAATACCACGGTTAATGCCACTACTTTCCGAGGCGCCACAAGCGAAACTACCTGGAGCTGAAAGCGCAGCTCATGTTATGCTTGTGCCACTACCTCAGCTTGTTATTTATAAAATAAGAAACGCTAATTGACTAGATACTTATTTTGAAATAGACAGGCTTGTAACTACCAATTGAACCCAAAATGTCTACTATGTTGAGTTTTATTCAAGACGTTGAAAGATTACCTTGCTCCTCTAGACGGCAGCCACTGTCAAGAGAAGTATTGCCACTATGCAGAAACGGGTTGTACCGAATTACCCCGATTGGTAACTTTTCAGCTGCTCAATCATGAGACAAAAAAATGGATGGAGGACAGTCTGTGAGCGGGACACAGGCCACTTTCTATTTACGCTTGGCACGTTACTAGTGTGTTCATATAGAGCTAGCAAGCTCCTTAACGAACACGTCATTGCGATCTATTTCAATCCGCGCACAGAGATTTCGGCTTCACAAAACGACACTAGACCCAAATAGTTCAACTGCAGTCAGGTGTTTGCAGGTTACTCTGACAGGCTCTTGGAAAGAAGAGATAACTGAATATCACAAGAAGAATCCGAGCAGTTAAATGTATGGACAAAGGGCGAATGTGGAATGCAGTTCATTCGGTACTCATTAGAAAGATACCGGCCAAGGAAGCAAGTATTTAATGCGATATGACCATTTTTTTATGTTGTTAACTTTTCAATTTCTTTAGCTAGTTGGTGAACATGATCTGCTTCCCTTCATCTGCATCATGATCCAGAAATCCACATATCCATAATTGAAGAATTGCAAAACCTGAACGTTACCTAACGTAGACATCTTAAGAAGTACAGACCTAATTCGACACATGTCTTATTTACTTATGGCCCCGCAAACGTTCTGCTTAGTGACCCTATCTCTAGGCGAGATTAATATGATGTTGTTGGTCGAAAATTCGAGCGAAAGTGAGGTGATTGGTGATGAAGCTTTATCAGCTCTCTATAGGATGACATCTCTTCCGATAGCCAGGCTTTGAAGTCTAGGAAGCGGGATCCAGAGCGGATTCGAAGTCATCCCCCAACACTTGGTGAAAAGAAGCAATTTCCATAGCAATATGCTCTAGTCCTTTCGAGAGGGTCGCAAATTTCAACGAGCGGAGCGCAGATAGAAGTATGAGAAGAATACCGGCCATTCTAGCTTCCTGAATTGTAATAGGAATATCCCGCGGTGTGGGCCTAGGGGGGGGTGCGATATCCATGCCATCCTCAAGCACGACGCGAACGTACTCATTGAAAGGCCACATAGCAAGCCCCTTCACCTTGTTTGCTAGCTAGGGTTATTTCTTGAATTTCCGTAGTATGCCCGCAAAGCCGTTCAGTGCACCACGCTCGAAGCACTCAGAGAGCCTGAAATACACGTAATTCTAAAGTTGGTTCTGTGCAATGTCGCAGAATCAGCGGGAGACTCGAGCCAGGGCGCGCAAAGCCGCTAAGTCGAGGTACCCACCAATCTCGATTAGTATCTCGTTAGCGCAACTCTGGACGGGGCACGGTGCTCCGGTCAAACGCATCCTGTAAGGAAGATATTGTAGAGGTCCTGAAAGTTTTTGGTCGCTGTGGCTGCCTGTATCGCTAGGCTCGACGTCGCTCATGCTGGTGGAGGCGAAGCGGCGGTGGTGAGCTGAAGTTGGTGGGGGCGGGGTGCGTTGTTATTGAGCAAGCCTTGTAAATAGGGAAGCATGAGAGTGTCACGTGTCCTGCTCCTGTTCTGCGCCTGGGAATGAGAGATGTGAATTTCGCATTATCCCGAATGTTCATGGCCGCCCGTTTTCTTTCAGCCACGGCACAGGGGCCAGGGCCTGAGTATGTTTAGCAGCCATATGTCTGATGAGCAACTTTGGAAGGCTTACTGGGTGAAATCTTTGTTTGGCCAATGTGCAATGAGGAAATCAGTCAGAAGGAAAATGAGAAAAAGTAAGAACAAGCCCGGCAGGATGAAAAGTAAGAGAATAATGAATAAAGCATATCACTTCATTCTGACAATAGCAACACGCTCACGCCGTATCAAACGCCTTGCTGGAGCTTTATATGCTACGACTACCCAATCCAACCCTCTTTTTCCTACCCCGCCTGTTACTTTATGTGGAAACCTTCGCAAACTTCAACCCCTTCCTCAAATCCGCCCGATCAGCGTTCCAGCTATCCTGAAAGTAGTTATTCCTCGGCAACCACGGCCCACTCCTCCCCGCATGCGGAATCAAGTTTGCCCCCTCCTTAACATAGGTGCTATTCAAATCCAACGGACTCCTCGGATTCTTGGCCTCCTCTTCCGTGATCGTTGGCGTCGCGCTGGTGTACCCATTCTTGTCCATAAATCTGATCAAGCGAGTGAGAAGGCGGGCGGCGGTGTCCGAACCAAGTGCCCACGAAGCGTTCACGTAACCGATGGAAAGGCCCATGTTCGGGACCCCGGTGAGCATGGATGTTCGCCACATGAAGCTGTCGGGGATATTGACGGGTTTCTTGTCGACGGTGAGGGCGATGTTGCCGCAGAATTGGAGACGGAGGCCCGTCGCGGTGACGATGATGTCGGCGTCGAGTTTCTCGCCGCTGTTGAGTTCAATGCCATCGCTTACTACACGCTTAATCGTGTCGGTAACCACATGCGCGCGTCCACTAGCAAAGCACTTGAAGAAATCGGCGTCGGGGCAGAAACACAGACGCTGGTCCCAAGGATTGTAGGTTGGCTTGAAGTGCGGGTCCATTGGGAAACCAGGCGGGAGCATGGCTTTTGCTTGGCTGGTAATGAAGTTGCGGGCGTGGTTGGGGAATGTGCGGCAGTAGAGGAAGACGCCCCACCCGATGAGCAGGAATTGGAGGCGCTTGAGGCGGAGGGAGAACCATGTGGGGAGGATGCGCTCGTACAAGGGGATGGGGTCGCCTTCTTTGCGCTGCGGGCTGTTCATGATGTAGGTTGGGGAGCGCTGCAGCATGGTTACGGAGCCGACGCCTTGCTCGACGACGGCAGGGACGATGGTTATGGCTGTAGCGCCTGAGCCGATGATGACCATTTTTTTGCCTGTGAAGTCGAGGTCTTCGGGCCAGAACTGCGGGTGCACCCTGGTGCCCTTGAAGTCCTCGATGCCCGGGATGACGGCGTGCAGTGGGCTGGAGTGGTCAAAGTACCCAGTCCCCATGATGATGAACCTCGCGTAGTACACTTTCCGCTGGCCATCGCCATCGACCTCAAGGCGCCACCGCTGCTCGTCGGAGCTCCAATTGGCGGCCGTCACCTTGTGCCGGAACTCGATCTTCTTGTCAATGCCAAATTTCCTCGTCGTCTGCTCCATGTACTCCACAATGCTGTCGCCCGTCGCAATCGAGTTCGCCTTCGTCCATGGGTTGAACGGGAAGCCGAAGGTGTGCAGGTCCGAGTCGGAGCGTATGCCGGGGTACTTGAACAGGCTCCATGTGCCGCCAATGTCGCTGCGGGTCTCGAGGACGGTGTAGGTGGAGTCGGGGAGGTTGGTTTGGACACGGTAGGCGGCGTTCACGCCGCTAATTCCCGCGCCGATGATTACGACGTCGTAGTGGTGCGTCGTCGCGCCGTTCGCATGGCCGTTCGCGTGGCCGTTCATTGCGGCGGGGTTGTCCTGCGGGTAAGCCGCGAGGTGCTGGGGACGAGGTAGCGTATTTATCAAGGCACAGCGAAGACACCAAAGTGGAGAGCCGAAGAGGAGGAGGATCTTTGTCCGAACACGAAAGGGCCGACCGTTGACACTGATATAGGCGTCGCCATGGTCTGGTACCTGCGCGCGCTGTCAAGTGCTGATGCCCATGGTTCGCCTGATGCCAGCGCCGTCTGTCCACTCCCAGGCCTCAGCGACTACGCGGAAGCGAACCTTGGCCCTTCTTAATCGGGCGCACGCTGCGAGACTCGAGCTCCATGCAGGGCTCCCCCGCACCCGCGCACCCCGCCATCACACTCAAGGGCTCGTTCACGAGTTCGTCCGCGACGGAATATCCACTCAGAGTATCAAGTGTGGTGTGCAAGCGTGCTCGCACTAGACCGCAGAGGAAATCATTCCGCACCCGGTGGCAGCCAGCATCGGATCGCCTGAGCATGATCCTGGTGGTTGCTGAGCGTGCATCCCCCGGAGCGGTGTGGCCAATCCTCTCACAAGTCGGACCTTACAACGCGGGACTCCCACCAAAGACGGCGATCTTCCTCCGGCGGAGAAGCCGACGGTTCATGCTTATCCGGCACACTACAGACAGTCTTGGGCAGAGCGAGACAAGATATTGAATGATGTGGCAAGAAAATATATACACCAAAGAAAAGAACGTCCCCCCTACGATGCGTCTATGCTAGATTTAGCTCTCTCTCTCTCTCTCTCTCTCTCTCTCTCTCTCAGTGTATAATCTATATCTTCCCAAGTAGCATCAGCTCACCCTCGCCGCCACTATCACTCGTAACATACATGCGATCAAACGTATCCTTCGCAATCGAGACAGGCCTAAAGCACTGCACTGTGGAGCAATGCTCCACATCCGGATTCCAGAAAATGTCGCTGTATCCCGTACCACTGCTGGACAGCGCTGCAGGCCCAAACCCGCTTCCATTAGCGCCCGTCTTCGAGAATGGGATCTCGATGATCTTGTACCCGGTGGGAACAGCACGGTCCCAGCTGCCGTGGAACGTGACATACATACTGGTGTAGTCTTTGTTGAAGACGGCGTCGAGGGGTGCAGAGTGTGCCTGGAATGACAACACAGCAGGCTTGCTGGTCGTCTTGCACGTGTCGTCGGAAAAGGTGCCGTTGGGCGTCAGCACGAATTGGTCGCCGATGGTAAATGCACGGTCCGTGATCACATCCGGTCGCCAGACCGTATAGCAGGTTGGGTATCCGTACCATTGTGTGTTCTCCTTCGCCGGATCGCCTAGGTAGTTGAGCTCCTCGGCCGGGTTGTCGGTGTGGATGTCGACGGCCTGGTTGTTCACCGTCCGCGCGATCTCGTCGGATGCATTTTCAACGCCCCAAACCCTGTAAAGCGCATGAGTAAATGGGAACATGTAAACTGGCGTGGGACGAGACTTACATTCCATCTGCGTCAAACGCCAATCCGACTTCATTCCGCAACCCATATCCTAGCTGGTACCCGCCGGTAATGTAGCTGTAGCCATCGGTTGGTGTCTTGGTCACATCGAATACCTTGACACATGCTCGCGCTGTTTTGATGTCGCCAGATTGGTAGTCGAAGTTGTCATTGGAGCCATGCGAAACAATCAGAAGATTAGGGTGCTTGGGAGGGAAAGTAATCGTTCTCGTCACATGACCCTTGCTGTCCATGCCCGTGACAATGGATCGGGATGTCGCACCGACGGTCATAGTTGCCGAGTCATAATCCCAAGCCATCACGGTAGTCGCCGAACTAGCGTATAGGGTCTTTCCATCCGCGCTGAAGACGATGCCATGATTGAGATTCCTTGCCGCAATAACAGTTTTTGCGGATGTAAGGCAGCCATCTGATCCAACCTTGTGAGCAGTGATGCCTAGGCCGTTTTGTACCACAAAAAGATTTCCTGCCTTGTCAAAAGTTACACCTCTTGGTTGTTCCAAACCGCCAGCAACCTTCACGGCCCTCCAGCCCGGGGCCACGTTAACTGGGGAATGGAAGGCGGGAATGCCAGAGCAGGTCGTAGGCATGCCAGTCTGTACAGGTCCGGGGGTCGAAGTTGGAATGACACTAGTGGCCAGCGTAGTCGACTGCACAGAAGAGGGAGTAGCGGTAGGCGGGGATGAGCTCGCTGGCGGAGCATCCACAAGCATATTCGCTGCGACTAGTTTGTCGAAATTGGCATTCTTCCCGAGTGACAGATCCAAAGTCCAGTGACCGAACGCTGTGTGCACATTGAAAGTCGATTTGTTGTTCGCTGGCTCTTTTGGAAACTTGCTCGCCAAAGCATGGGCAAATGGCATGGTGGTGTTGGCGGGGTCGAGCGATCGACTCTTTCCATCCACATCCAGCCATTGACTACATCCTCTGCAACGGACGTTGAGTGTCCAATGTGTCTTGTTGTATCCAGTTCCTTTGAGATATGTGTACTCAGCGTCAAGGTACGGTTGCGGTAAGCTCAGGCCACTATGCAGTGTGAGTTCAGAATCTTCAAAGCCATTTGGCTAACGTACAAAGCTATTCTTGACGAGTAAATTGTGGTATTCGCGGCTGAGTTTACCCAACCTATTGTGAGAGGAACGTATGGCATCGTCCCACCCCATGCGAAGCCAACCCAGCCATTTGCGATAGGGGACACTATCTGCAAAACCGTTTCGAAGGGCGCAGCTGTCACATTAGGAAGAGCAACACCAATTGTGACTCCATTACCGCCGGTCCATCCGGTATAGCATATTGAAGAGGCCGAATCGCAATACCGTTTGGCCGTGTCACAAAGCGCTACATTATATAAGTTTGAGGATTCTTGTGGCACATTGTACAAACACTTACCTGTTCCTGCGAGCACAGCGAGGCTTAACGAAAATCTGTTAAGTCTCATGATGAGCGAAGTGAGAAATTCCCAACAAAAAGTACCTCATAATAGACAGTAGCCTGCGGTTTTATCAGTTACAACTCGGACTATGCACATGCCACTCCCAATCTGTTCGGAAAAAAAATAAATGGCGATTGTTAGCGACAATACATGCCACGGCTAAGAGGAACAGGGGTGTATGGGTCATGGTACCCAATCCCGGTTGCGCAATTGTATATCATGTCATTGTTCTGGAGTCTGCCGACCATCGATAGGCACAAAATGGGACGTATCTCAGATGATCGACAGACGACCGAACGAGGCGAGGGTCTAGGGAAGCATATCGGAGCCGCAATGTGGAACGTTGGGCATGCTTCCCCTATCGCAGAGATTGATAATGGTCATCCAGCCCTATGTATCGTCTTCCCGTCCCCTGCGCGCACGCCGTAACAAACACGAGAATACTGATCGAAAGATTGGTGGCCTGAGAATACCAAAGCTCCTTCAGGGGAAATGACGACCTTGTGAACAAAAAAAGCCCGGGTTTTGGTCGGTTGAGCCTCCTTCTCAGGCTGCGAGGCGGGCCGGAAGACAAAAACCAAAAGACGATTCCGCGAAAGTGCATCGAATGTTCCATAGATGAAGGAGGCATATGAAGATTTTATTGGATCTTTCCATAATGAGACGATAATCGCCAGACTGAGGTTTGGGCATGGCCACCGAGTACAAAGAGATTTAGATTGTTGGGGCTGGAAAGATAGATGAAGGTATTTAACCTTAAAACGTCAGCACGAGATAGATGAGAATCTAAGTACCAGACAGCCACGAATATATACTCGAGGGCTCTAGAAGTAAGCCATTGGGAAATTGGACGGACCGGTCTCCGAAGTCTGGTGGTGCGAAAGAGAAAGGTGACATTTAAAGGTACGTCGACACCGTCTTGGCCGCAGAGTCTGCATCGCAGTGTCGCTGGGCTATATGCGCGATTTTATATCTTGCATACTGGAGCTGACAATCTTTCGTCGCGGGCGAGCGGAGTCGTGGTATTGCTGCGATGTGCGAAGATGGAGGGAGAGGTTGTGGTTGTTGGATGGAAGTCGCGGCGCGACTTCAAGGCGCTTGGGCCATCTCGAGCACGTGAAAGCGAGAACAGGGGCCGATTACGGCATGGAGTTGAAGTAATGGGCGAACTAGTGGAGAGTTCTAGTATTTCAGAGTAGATCGATGATGGAGGCTCCCGCACTTATAAGTAATGGATTCCTGTTGAGCTTGGTCAGGCTATTTGTCACCCCCCATGCATAGATCTGGCCATGGCAGGGGCAGAAATGCTCGATGATGACAGAACCACGCAATTCTGGCCCAACAGACTCCAATTTTGTCAAGAAATTCTGTTGAACTGCGAGCTATACCCATTGATCTGGTCTTCCCGTCTGAGATGCAGGCGCACTGCCACGCGAATGGAACTCAGTCACTCCACCTTGCATTAGCATTACTCGCTTTGGCCACTATTGACTTTGGTACTGGGTGTTAATTCCCTAAATCTTTGCCTTGGCGGGCGGAGTAACAATCTTCCCATGCACATAACTGATACTCTTCAACTTCTCCGTCGCCTCGCCCCAGAGCTCATTCCTAAGTAGTGAGTACACACCCATCTTAGCCTTCCCCTGAATTGACCTTGCCTTCTCCAAGGCAACGTCCAGCATCACTTCTGGATCCGCGATCTCATCCACAATGCCATCCTCCAGTGCTTGTTTTCCTGTCCACTTGTGGGCCTCTAACAGCATCTTCCGAGCAATTTGCGGTCGGAGTTTGAGTCGCGGGAGGAAGCCGATGCCGGGGAAGTGAAGACCAAGGTCTACGGGAGGCATGCTGAAGAAGCCTCGTTTTGAGTTCATGATGCGGTAGTCGTGCGAGAGACTGAAGGGGCAGGCGCCACCAAAGGTGTGGCCAGTTAGAAGGGCAATCGTGGGGAATGGGTAGTCGAGGAGGGTGGCTAGAAGCTGTTCGTGTTGTCAGCCATAAGTTCTTAACGAGGTCGATATAGGTACATCTTCGAAGTACCAATGTACTGGAAACGAAGATTGAGTAGACTATCAAGCTAGATGGCTCGGACTAAATGCAAACATACCGGATAGAACCCATCACTGTTCGCAAATGGATTCCTCTCCCCTTCATCCAGATCCAACCCCGTACACCAAAATTTCGCATCATTGCCTCTTGTTATTACACATCCCTCCGAATCAGGGCCCAATTCTTTCTCAATATCTCGTAGAGCTCTTATGATTTCTTGTGCGAAGCGGACATTGAGTCGATTTTCGGGAGCCTTTTGCATAGTGATAACGAAGACACGGTCATGTCGGTCAACGCGCAGATTCCAGTAAGGTCCTAACGCCATTGTTGTGGGTGCGGAGAGGTCAAAGTCCGGGATGGCGTTGTTGATTGGGAATTGAATGAATAGAAGAGACTCAATGGTGTTTGTTCTAGTCGCTTAGAAGTTGTGATTGAGGTTCGAACTCCGAAAGTACAATTGAAGCTTGAGCCTCGGAACGTAAGTGAGGAGGCCTGGTGTGGGGAAATGGCCTAACCGTGTCGGGCTAGAATCACAGCTGGATCATTCGGCGATATTCGGCAATTTACCCCGCCGCTCGGGTAACTGACTCTCACAAAACGCAACGCTAGAGACGAGTCTTGGAGTAACGCAGCGAAGACTTCTGGAAGCTATTGAGATGGCTCATACCAGGTTTCAGTCAAGGGTTACCATCCAAATCCTTGATCCCAATCGACCATAAGCCAGTTCCCGATTCCACCATAGGGGCTGAACCATTCCTGAGGCTGCAGAAGCGTTGGTTCAATCATAGCTCCTCCAGCAGCAGCAGCTTGGAACATCTGATGCTGCTGGGAGGCTGCTGCACTCGCATCCATGTCCAGTTCAAGAGCGTGTGTTGCTGGTGTTCTCAATCCCTGAAGAATCCCGGCAGTCTCAAGGTCCCTGGTAGGAATGAAGGAAGTCTGAGGTATGTGTTGATGAATGGGATGCCACATCCTGCATAGATCAGGGCCAAAATCTGAGAAAAATTGAAGCGTTGTAGTGGGGATGTTGCAGTCGGGGAAGTGGCCAAGTGGAGGCCGTTGCAGGACCTTTTCGCGGACGTCCATTCTATATAAGACAAATTAGTACGAGAAAGTAGGACTATACAACTAGGCAGCATGAGCGCACTGCATTCCCGATCCGGTTGACAGATACGAAAATAGTGTCGTACGTGAAAAGGCTCTAGGGGGAAATCGGGAACACATACAAATGCTTTAGGCTTCCAACAGCACTTGGCCACCGTCTGCTTAGTTCCTCAAGCGCCCTTCCCATGATAGAGAGGTTCTCCTCAGCAATATCCACGATTTCGTGATACCGATAACAAGAAAGCTGAGCCATCCCAGCCGTGAGACAATAGAATGTGTAGATTGGCCCTAGGAAACGAAGTTCATCGCGAACCATGAAGTCTTCGAAAATTCCAGCAACGAAAGATGATGCGAGTAGGGAAGCCGTAGATGGCGCGAGCTTAGGATCCGTGGGTCGATTAAGAATTATTAGAGTGACAAAATACTGTACATGGAGTTGTCTAGCCTCAAAGCTGTATGGTTTAAGGGGGCGGCCTTCCATCGGACGGCAGAGTTGAAGTGAATCCGGGAGCGTTTTAAGCCAGCGGAACAGCCTATCCTCAAGCGATTTCTTGTGCTCCTGAAGTCCATGTTTTCGGAGATAGCTCTGGGTGAGGTCACCTACAGTGGTATTAGTATTCGCATGAGTTTTATATTAGCTGAGGGCGTGTCGGCGTTTGATATAAAAAGCCAGCAAAGCTTCTGCGTTGTTTCAATGTGAAGATATAGAGGTGGTGGATACTAGGTAAAAAGGGCATATATGTGAACAATAGCTGATACTAAATAACGTGACGATTGACTTACCAAGAATGCATGATATTCCAACATATGAAGAGAACAAATTTGCTGAGGCCATAGCGCCTTCGAAATCCAGGACGGATATTGGTGACACATCTGCCAACTTCAGATCGATAGCTCGCGGTCTGCCATGCCCAGCATTGATTAGGCAGTCTCTCACAACCAGGGACCACCATAGCCGTTTTCTCAATCCCGCATCAGACTTCCCAGTCGGCGGCTCTCTGTGCAATCCGACCTGATACGCTAAGCCTGTACATATGCGAAGCCAGAAACTGCTCGTGTCCAGGCTGACCTGTTCGGGACCCTCCGGATTCCACCAGTGTAGGAGAAGGGCGGCGGCAATCGTGACGATGGGATCCTCCTCAGCACCCATCCAGAACAGAACCCTCGCTCTTTTGTAGAACTCTTCGGGCGGATAATTAGTAATCGGAGTACTCACTCTGCTTCCTGCCAAGAACATTGCATGCTGGAGCAAAAGGGACACCTGGTTCGGGTTCCGATCATCTATCCAGCTGCGCTCTATTACGGGTGTCCACGGGTAGCAGCGCGTCCAGAAAGCATCCATCAACGATTCCCGAACCGGCCTAGGTGGCAGCTCGGACACTCTTTGCACCCGCAAAATCTCGAGATCGGTATCGGATAGCCGATGGGGGACCTTGTTGGGCAGGTGGCCGGCGTCGTCGTTGACGGGCACGTCATTCCGGAGATACTCGAGTCGACCTAGGTAGCTGACAACGTTGGTAGAAGGCGTGTAATTCGGATCTGTCATGTTCGATGGATTACTGTGATGGGGAGTCGGATATCCAGGCTCCGGGCGCCGCTCTAATATAGGAGAGGGCTCGTGTAGGCTTGCAGTGCTAGACATCCGCCTCCCGAGCTCAGCCTCCGATTTCAGGTTCTGGTCGCGCGGCATTGATAATCCACCTGGAAACACGCCATTACTGCCCTCAGGCAGGTCTCCGTTGGTCGAAGGGCCAGTGGAGAAGGTAGCCTGGCTTCCTTCAAGCGGATATCCATCGCAGTTGTTGGTTTTGACGCGTCGCTGGGCCGGTGGGGATGGGCTGAATGTAAATCGTTTGCGCTTGCGTTCTCGCGGTATACAGTCGTATCCATCTCTTGCGCAGGGCGTACAAACTCCACTCTCCACATCGTCAATATCGCAGCGTACCTTCTTTTTATGACAAATGACGCATGCCTTGACCGTTCGCCGTGCGCGCTGCTCCTTTTCCTTGGACGAGGGCATCCCGATGGAGCCTCAACGTTAGATCAAACAATTGGTAGTCAGAAGTCATAGAGAAGAGAAAAACATGTCGAGGATGAGACGAATCTGGGCTAACGGACGAATCTGCGGGGGTGGGCTGGAGGCTAGCGAACACGGGTTTGTGGACGCGAGGTGTGAAGGTTCCAAGTTGCGGGGAACATCCATGCCGTAGTGCAGCCCTTTCCAGATTGGGCCTGACGTTATGGTTGGAGCAAAACAATCGGACAACGCATGAATACTTAAACTCTGATGATCTGAAAATATACCATGAAATGCCCATGTGATTTTCACATCTACAATGATGGAAGCGGAACCGTCCACCAGGGTCTAAGATTCAAGGCAGTCATGACTCGCGAGCTTGGAGCTACCCGTGACACAACCCAGAGTGGTCAGGTATGGTACAACGAGAATAACTCATATAGTTGCATGATAGAAGACAGCTTTGTCTTTTGAAATAGATTCTAGTAGTACCTACCACGATCCTCTCCTGCACCAAAATTGGCAATGTTCACCAACTGAGCTTGTGCGTCACTGCCGCGTATATCGCACTTTCCTATCATGGCGCCTTCTTGGTAGGTTGAGATTAAGCCCTAAAGGCCAGTATCCTCTACTCAATGATTTTTCATCTTCTACATCGGATAGAGGATGAATCTATGCTAATGTACCTATATAAATAGAGCTGCTACCACGAGTTGATTGTGGAAGCCGAACACTGGCTATGCTCGTGATACATACACCATCAAGGATGCTTGGAATGTCGTCAAAAATATTTAGAGTACTGAGTAGCATCCAGGCATAACACGCCACATCTGAGGCCGACAGACGCACGTAGATGAACTTAGTCTGAGCGGCGTGGCACTCCATTCGGAGCGCCCCTCTTTCATGCCGGGACTTCTTACCCAATTAGAGTTCAATGAAGGGGACAACTTGTCGAAAATCGGGATACAAAAAAATATGATGTGATTCAATGCTGATCTTCTGAATAGACTGTTAGAATCTGTTAGATTGCATGACTCCTTTGACAGTAATTGTTTCGTGGGATATCCTAATGCGGTCTTGGGTAGACTGTCGTAAATACCGTGGTATGTCTGCCGCCAAATGTAGAACATAAATAGATCAATAAGTTTCAGACCATATCGGATGTGGTTTGACATGCAGAGATACACCTGTAAAAAACTGAACGAAGAAGAGGACAACCACATTGTTCACCGGCAAGTTTTTCTGTAGGAGCAGCGTGCCAATATTGTTCTACTGCCCTCACACCAGCAGCACATTGAAAAGCTTTCTTGCGATATAGTTTTTCTTGAACACGGAATTTGAGTACATGGTGGGGTCGCCAAATCTGCCATCCGGGAGGTAACGGAATGGCTTCTGGCGCTTTGCACTCGCGATGTCTTCATTCTTAGGTGATTGCTTTCCTGTAGATCTCGTCATGAGCGACTTGAGAACGAAGTAACGAAGTCGCTGGCTCGCGGGCAATATCCCTGCGTGTAAATGAATTAAACAATAATGAGGACTTAGGTAGAGATGTCAAAACTCGTGGAAAGGTAGATCTGATGGCGGACTGGAATCGCTAGGATGCTCCACTAGTGAATGCAATGAAGCCATGTTTCAGCAGTCCCGTATCGGGTGGATGTAATAGGATTGTTAGAGTTGGGGAGAGTAGTTGACAAAGTAGAGGAAATTCCTTGCTTAAAGATCTCGCAATGATTAACGCAGTTCTGAGATTAAAGTTAAGGTGCAGGAGTAGACTCCAGGAAAGCACAAAGCCATGACAGCTCTAATAATAGAATTTCTAAAAGGTTTAAACAGTATCTTTTCCGGTAGAAATCAAAATACCTTGAGGAAAACTACAGAAGAGACGGACTGAGAAGAATGTAGTAATGGGGCGTTGAGTGTCACTACCAGAAACAAATAGAGAGTAAGGATAGCTACAATAGCTAGGGAGCTCACCCCCTCCGTGAGGGGTCATTTTACCTACCTATTGCCGCTCGGAAATCCTTTCTCTCACTCATTTCTTTTTAATTTCTCATATCTTCCTCGTTCTCAATCTCACATCCGCATCTTCAAGATTTAATGCAAGAACTCATTGAAGAAGTGGACTGCACTCCTCTTTGCGCGCTCCAAACCATCCTTCTCGATCTTTTTACTCTCATCACCCCTGGCCGCAAACCCATGAACTAAACCCGGGAAGTACACATATTCATAGGGTACCCCCAGAGTTGGGATAACCTTATTACTATATTCCTTCAACTCTGGTGTATACGCAATATCCATCTCAGGAGCCAAAATCTGCACAGGCACTTTTGTCGCATCAATCTCCGACTTCTCGACAAGCGAGGGATGAGCCATAGATATGGCATCAACAAGCGACGGATCAGCGCCAAGCTGGAAGCAGGCCCAACCCCCATAGCAGTACCCAATAGCGCCGACTTTAGGGTACTCAGACTTCAGGGCTTGAGCGCCAGCTTTAATCTCAGGAAAGCGGAGGGTTTTGTTATGACGACCGACAAAGGCAGGGATGTCGAAGGCGGCACGTTTCACGTGGTCATCCATAGTTTCGGTGCTGACAACTTCGCCGTCAAAGCTAGATGTACATTGTTAGCTCAGAAGCCCGAGATCGGGAGGTCTGAGGCACAACTTACTAGTCTGGGATGTAAACGGTAGCATCAGCCTCTTTCGCGAAATGGTCAGCCAGAAGCCGCAAGTTGGAGAATGTCCACCCGAAGATGTCGTGGACCAGCAGGATAGCAGCGGACTTGGAGGTGCCAGTGACATAGGCCTTGTTGCCTGCGAGCGTGGTCTCTTTACCCACTGGCGTACCGTTCCAGCTGAAGCCGCTCTTGCAGTTTTCACACGACATGGTGGATATTTGTGGTGTACAAGTTTGAGAAAGGGTTAGGAATGGGTGTGGGAAATGAATGGTAGCCTGAGGAGTCAGATAATGCTTGCCTTAGAGCTCAACGCAGCTTTATACACCAAGGTGAGGTCCATGGTGGGGGCAGAAGGGCGGATTACGAAATCGACCATGGTACAGATGTCGGAGTTAAGCT
Organism: Beverwykella pulmonaria; assembly: GCA_001599595.1. Taxonomy (NCBI): domain Eukaryota; kingdom Fungi; phylum Ascomycota; class Dothideomycetes; order Pleosporales; family Melanommataceae; genus Beverwykella; species Beverwykella pulmonaria. The sequence goes on from BCHH01000004.1 coordinate 688,301, forward strand.
AAGCGGAAGAGCTAAATCCTGTCACATCGACATTGCAAGGATGAGGTGATATATGTTGTCAGCAGTAGAGTGGGCCCTTATTGGAGAGAAACGCTTGCTTGCACAATAACCTTCCCTATCAAATCTAGCTACTTGAGCACATTGCCTTAATCTTACGCATGTATCGGTAGTACCGGGATAAAAATCACGGACGGGCGTTCCAACTCCACACCGAAGGACCTCTTCCTTGAAGATTTGATCTACATGTCAATTGAGGCAAAATCTGACGAAATTCTATTGCAACATCTACACACTCTACAACATGATAATAGTTCCTCAAAGGGAATCATAGTATCTAGCTTGGTATACATGTCTTGTTAGGATTGTAGCAGTTATTATTTCATTATAGTAATGTTATTGAATTCAGAAGTTGAACCTCACCCAGCTTCAATAAACACTAATTTCGCTCCTTCGTAGTCGTGGATCTACCCGACTCGGAGGATATTCTGACTCCGATTATCCGACCACGTGAAAGCATTAACAACCACACTCACGATTCACAGGATGTCACCAAGAATACGATTGGTAGATATTCATACTGCGTGCAACCTCTTTTTCTCAATGGTGTCAAGACGGGACACACAGAGGCTTTCTATATGTCCAATACTCATAGCTTCCGAGATACTTTGAGAATCCTCGTTGGATGCTCTCGGGATCGACGAATACCATTATGCTAAGGAAGGAGTCTAGGGGTGCTAAGATCGAGATATTGTTGTTCACCAAATAGTTTTGAGTTGAATAAGTGGTAAGCAAGCACGAGTGACTTATTTCTGGACATATCTACTATATGTTCAACATGCATAAGACATATTTCAAGCTAGATCACAAAGTAATTGTGTAGCACCTCGAGAAGATAATAAAGAGAAATATAGTAAACGGTGAATCTCATTTACAGCTTACCGTTTCGGCCCTATTAGAAACCTTCGATGGAATCTAGATCTAAAGCCATGGAATTCGTCGTCAAGTGTTCGAAGTACTGGCCAGATAAACCCAATCCGCCTCTATTGAATTGAGTAATCTGGCGCCGTAGGGGAATTGCCACGCATCTGGGCCAAAGAGGCGGAGGGGTTTGACACTGGTGTTAGACATGGAGATGTGAGTAATACTCTCCGTGACTGCGGTAAAAGTGCCTGAAATTACGTCGGCCGTCTTATTCGCGACATCCGTCCTATTCGGGGCGTCCACCCTTTTCGCGATGTTCACGAAGATCGCGACGGCCGCTTGTCCCGACATTCACCGTGGTCAAGACGATGGCCTAGAGAGAAGTGCCCACTCCAACCACCTTCGGCACTATAACTGCCCGCGTTGTCGTCGTCGTACAAATACATCGTGTGAGCCTGCACGCGTAAGCCTCTAGATAATAGTCAGCGTCGACCCTGGAGTTCACCGGAACGTGAAGGCAAGCATCACCATTACCCATCTCATCAAGAAACGGCAAAAACGTAAGCCCCAAAGGCGGCAGCGTATTCTTCTTTCCATCTCGCCACATGTCCTTCTTTTTCTCCCATTCGTCCTTCTAGAACCGGTTCACGACCCACTGAATGGGGATAGCGTGGATGACCGACGCAACGCCCCTATTGATCTCAACTTTGGGCGCTGGGTTGTGAAACCAGCTTCTTCAACGTGCGATTGTGCTCGGCCCTTTTGGAGTACTGCTCGCTTTGGAAGGAGATGAGCGCCTGGCAGCTGTTCACGTTATCCCATATCAAATTCATGATCCGGCCTAGAGTCATCGTCTATCATGAATAGCCACACTCAATTGTCTTCTTGTGTCGATTCCACAGTGCTTCTCCCAATGTTCCATTCAAGTGGCACCAGTAAGCATGAGCCACTTCATGAAACAGCGTTTCGGCGACTGGAAACCACATCCTGCACCGCCAAGTCATGGACGCAGTTTTCAACATATATAAAAAGAAATTCTAATATTAGGGGCTAGAGCGATACAAGGTCAACCATAGCGATTCTTCGGCGCGCTCACGACGCAGGTAGGTTGAACCGCAGGTGTCTCTCTTTGTAACATGTGCGGGAAATGAATATGAATACGATCATTGTACCGAGATCGCGTAGGTTCTTTGTGGTGCTAGTCATGCCCTGTGCCACGCACTCAATCTTGTGAGCTGCAATATATTTCTTCTGTGTAGATTTGTCGATTTTACGACGGCCACAGGCCAAATGAATTAACCACAGGAAAATGCAAGGCTTCTTGAGTACAAATGAGTGCATTAACAACGTCGTGTTGGCTGATCATATCCTGTCCCCCACAGGTAAACCCAAACATGGGGAGCATATCGTTGGCGAGTATGGGATCAGGAAGACCGCATTTATATACTTGTTTTCCTGGAATACTTGTTGGAACATTTCCAAATAGTCCGGCATGAATGCTTCCGTATGAGCTTGTTCCGCCATGGCGTGAGGTTGTAGTGCCGCTAGAGGGTGGTATTAGCCCGTCTGTTGTAGAGGTAAACTGTGTGCACAGTGGAAACTCACAGCCACTGTATGAAAGCGACTTCCCTGTCAATACGGCCGCAAAATAATTCAATTCGACGAAGAAATGTTAATTAGGTCAACAAAATGGGGAGAGAAAAAATTCACGTAGAGAGTGAAGGATATGAACGGGCAGCTGGTGATGTCCTGAACCTTCCCACGGAACTAGAACTCTCTGTATCATCATTATCTCAGAGAAGCACGAATTCTGGGTCAGCCAAACATAGACGGGAAGAGTGCGAGCATATGCGTGAAAGACAGACATTGGGAAAGGAATGAAGAAGAGGCTTTGATTGGGAAAGCGATACATGGAGCTCTATTATGAATACCACACCAGTGATATTGCTTCCAATTAGGCCTTAGAGTCATCGTAGTCACCCTTATAGTTATCGTCATACAAATGCATCTTCGTAGCCTGCATCTTCACCTTGTCCAGGTATGGGTCCGCATTCGCATCCGCCTTCGCATTAGCAGGCTTATGAAGGGACCCAACGCCATTCTCGTCTTTCTGAAACATCAGCGTAAAGGTTGGCCCCAAGGATGGCGGTGTATACGACTTAAGGTCCCTCCAGGCCTTGCGCTTTTTTTCCCACTCTTCTTCCTGGAACCAATGTGCGATCCACTTCATCGGGATTGCGTGGAGGATGCAAAGATAGTTCTTGTCTCGTTTTGCGCTGAACCAGCTGTCGCCGCGTACTCCTGGGTGCGCTGTGGAGTCAGGGTTGCGGTTCACATATGTAATTTTGTCCAACTTGATTTGGCTGATGTCTTTTCCAAGAATATTTTGGAGCGCACGCTGACATTCAGTCCGGTCAGCAAATTCTTCAGTTTGAAAAGATATGAGGGCATGACATCGCTTCATATCGTTCCAGATGGGATTTATAATGCGACCTAACGTTACTGTCTCCCATGAAAAGCCGAGTTCTGCTACTTTTTCGTGTTTGCTCCATAGTGGTTCCCCACGGCTGAACTCCGGGTTCTTATAATTGCGACCGAGGTAGTAGTAGTACGCGTGGGCGCACTCATGAACGAGTGTCAATGTGAATAAAAATGACATTCTGTACTGCAGTGAGTACGACGCACTGGAGTAGCCATTCAAGAAGAACTCGTGGAAGTCCGCGTTCATGGCGATGCACGGCAAACCGTGATGTGCATAGTCTTTCGATCTATACTTCGCCTTGATATAAGGAAGATCACTAGAACGAAAGCGATGATGCCATTTGACCGCTTGTCTGTATTGATACGTGACACCGTACCGTTTATCTCGGTAGTCGGGGGGGATGAACATGAGCGTGAGGAACCTGCCCATCTTGCGCAATTTTGCGCTGGTCTCTCGTTTTGCCTTTGACGTGTGCTCTTTTCGGTGTGCAGCGATATAGACCTTGGAAGGGTCGGACCTGTCGTCAGTGCGATGACCATAAGTCAGATGATGAAACCACGGAAGCACGCAATCTTCCGTAAGCATGAGCGAGGCTAAGCGCAGGGCTGGCTCCATGCGCCGGTAGAACCTATGGGTTTCCTGACCGTAGCCTTTCGCCCACCGATCTTCTGCGAACATGGAAAGGATCTCGTTGCGAATGTCAGGTTTGGACAGCCCGTCGACCTCCAGACATCCATTTTCGTGAAGTTGATCTAAGGTAGAAGTTGGAAGTCAGCAGACGGTTTCATTCATCAGGGGCATCAGTAGTCCTGCTCCCGCTTTTAGTTGAGGTTTTGGAACAGGTCTCAACGAATCTCTAGTTAAACTTTCATCGACAAACATAAGTTAACGACCTTGGATGTCATTTACATTTAAAAAGAAGTAAGCCCTGTTCCAGGAATTTTTCGGCCATCTTTCAAAGTTGGAGGACGAGGGTTTCAGGTTATGGGCAGAAAAGTATAGCGTTCGTGGGCTCTGCAGAAGCGCAGGCCGGCCCAGGTCGTGAAAACGCCTAATAGACTTACCGGATTTGAGTCCTAAAGGACTTTGATTGTAACGGTGGCGACTGGAGGTGAACAGGGTGGGAGAAAGCGTGATCGCAGGCGTATGGCACATAACAGTAGTATTGTGTTCCAGTCCTTGGGTGGAGAATTTGAAGGCTAAGTTCACAAGAAACTTGCAGGGGGAAGGACACAAAGAGATGTCTTCAAAGGAAATATAAAAATAAAAATAAAAGGGAGCGCGGACATGTCTCATGCGGTGGGTGGAACTCACAGAAGCCAGCAGAAGTCCCATTCTGATTGGTGAAGTGTCGTTCCCGGCCACACAATCCGCAGCACGTGTAATGGCTACACGTCGTGTTTGTTGGCGTCGCCTACTGCAATGACGCCGTGGCTCGTCTGCTGGGAGCATTGAAGGCTGCCCAATATGCCACGCCTCCATTCATCGGCAGTGGTGAACGACGCCATCACATGACCGTGTGTAGAACGAACGTCCATGGATGTAGGGCCTGTTTATCGTGTTTGTTTCGGCAGAGAGCGTGGCATGATTGAACCGGAACCGATAGCAACAGGTCGCCAAGTGTCGTTTGCTCTTTTTTGTTATCACATAAACGTTCTTTCGAGCTCCCAAAGTATGCATAGTGTGTTGTCGGTGATGTCCGACTGATTTGAAGCGTTAAATCGTGCTAACCAAATTGGGATAGCTTCGGCAGAGTTCCGGTCACACACCAACGCTAAGCCGTCAACCCGAATGTCACCCATCCGCTATGGTGGGCCTCCCAATCTTCAATTCCCGACCTTCCGTGGGCGACAGAGCTATTGGTAACGGCAAGAATGCGAAAACGTTTGAACTAAGCTAGTCTATTAAGTATTCCCCATCTACAACTTCGCCAACACGCTCGGACTCGCCCACTGCTGCACCTGAGCGCATGCCTGATAGTTCTCCGGGAAGAACTGCGGCCCCAAAATCTTCTTCTGCACCTTTCCCGTCGCTGTCTTCGGCAACTCTCCTTCCACGACCCGCAGGAGAGTGGGGATCTTATACCCGGCAAGTCTCTCCCTCAAGTCTCGGCGCAGGTCTTCGATGGTCAGGATGTACTCACCGTTTCCATACGTTTCCAGGAACGCATCCGTCAGGTCCTCTTCCTGGAGGGAGATGAGTGCTGCCACCCGCTGTCCGAACTCTTCATCCGCAACCCCCACCACCATGGCTTCCGCAACATAAGGCAACGACAGCAGCTCCCTCTCAATGTCCAGCGCTGATATCTTGTAGCCCCCCGACTTGATAATATCGAGCGACGCCCGCCCAATGATCCAATAGTACTTTCCCTCCCGCCGCGCAATGTCGCCCGTACGAAAATAGCCGTCCTCATCGTGGGCCTTCGCCGTGGCCTCGGGGTCGTACAGATACTTGGAGAACATGTGCTAGGCGCAAGTCAGCGTGTGTTTGGTACTACAGGCGAGCGGCATCTTACTGGACTCTTCACAAGGACCTCTCCCTCCTCACCGTCGGACAGCTTGATATCGACGCCGTTGACGAGCTCCCCAACCGAGCCATCAGGAGCCTTCTTGTCATCAAGACGGACCTTGAACACGGCGCCAAATTCCGTGGCCCCATACCGCTGGATGATCTTCTTCTGCATAAGCGTGGTCCAAAACTCATTGAGTGGTTGAGGCAGAGCCGATGTTCCACACAAACAGGCCCGGAATTGTCGTGCTCCAGCAATGTATTTCGCCAGCTCCTCGGAAGGTAGCTTGGATAGCATGCGCTGGTAGTGCCTTCGCATTCGCATGTATATCGTGGGAACGCCCGAAAAGAAAGTCAAGCGGCGTCGAGCGTTGACAGCGCCCTGCTTCCACCGCTCCCACATCCACACCTCGTCAAATCCCCCGCTGCGGAACTCGATGCGACTTCCAGATATAAGAAACGGGAAGAAGTTGATCCCGACGCCCGTAGCATGATGTACTGGCAGAACGTGCAGCATGACGTCATCTTCCTTGAGTCTGTAATGGTCTGCCACTGACAAGGCGCAATCGAAGACAAATGCTCGTCGCATCACGGCGCCTTTCGGCGGCCCGGTGGTGCCAGACGTGAAAATCACAACGCCCGGAGCGTTCTCCTCGAGAGAGCGATCCGAAGATATGAGTATGTCTGTCGGACTCAAGGTAGGAGTGAGCGTGCACGGTCCGATTGGAACGCCTCGAAAGTGCTCATTGCTCGTCGAAGAGATTCGCTTCTCCAACCTGCAGCACTTTTCCAAGTCATGCGAGCTCACCAGAACTAGCGCCGCCCTCGATTTCTCTACAAAGTAGGCTGCCTCCTCCACTGGGAGAGCTGGTGTAATTGGCACGGCAGCCGCACCAAGCGCCAAAATGGCCAGCATAGCAACCGTGTATTCATAGCCCCCTGCTGCAACAATGGCGAGGTATACCTCCTCCCTTCGCTCCAATGCCTCCGTCGTTGCGGGATCCAAAGTGTTCAAAATCGTCTCGCGTAGAGCCAGCACGTCAGAGAGCAACTCCAAGTGGGTCCTTTGGTGGTTCGATCGTACATCGTCGATGGCTATTCGTGCAGATTTTCGACTTGCAAACCGCAGTAAACGACTAAACAGAGGCTGCGACGGATTAGCAGACGATTTTCTCTTTGCCCCAGATCATGTCCCAGCAACAACATACCGTGTTCGGAAGTACATTATACCCCGCATGCTTTGGGACCATGAAGGTTCGGTCTTCCATTGTGAATTTGCGCGCGAAAATCACGCGAGCATCAGTCCATGCGTCTCATCATCCTTTTCTTTCCGATGGGTCGCGACTTTTGTTTTCTAATCGGGGCCGTAGAGACCATGGCAAACCGAATAAACGAGTCATTGTGCGGTAACCGGTGAATGTCGGTATTTGGCGTTGGGGTCGTATCCGATCGGGTCGATCGTCAAAAGGACCCCGCAAAGATTGGGGATGTACTTGCATGATGGCTGTCTCTTACCAAAGTCCGAGTGAGACTTGCGTTATGAAGTGAAGACATTGCTGGTGGGCAGTCTAGAGGTCTCTGCAAAATTATTTCTAGAGCACCGCTCCACAAGTGCGCAAACCTTAGAAATCGGCACGGTATCCAGGACCGCGACTTACCGAATACTGCACCACCGCAGAAGCAGACAAGCGTGTACGACGAGTACAAAAGAGAGAGTCATGTGTGGTTCTAGGCCCTTTTCCCTTGCGATACCGCCTTGCCTTCCTCCATAACCTGAGTACATTGGTCGATCACCGAGGTAAAGGCTGATCTATCTTGACACTAAATGTTGAGAAACGTTTTAAGAATTAGCAGTCAGGAACTTGCCTTCCATTTTACTTTTCAGGATCAAATCTCCGCTAGACTGCTTGCACGCCATCAGGACGGCGCTGGCTATCTTGGGAATCACCTGTGTGAGCATTGATCCCGTTCAGGGCAATCCCTGCCCTTCTAGCCGCAAGGTCCACGCTAGTTGCTCTAAGTCCGGTGTGTCTCCTGTTACGTGATGAATCTCTCATTGGGATTTGTGTTCACTCCTCGGGCACATCACAACGTGCGGCCAACGTATGAATCCGGGTGCACACGTCCATCTTTAGCCCTTCTGAGATGCCAATGTGCAGTGCCATTGTTCTCTAGCACCTTGTTGGCTTGTTTGTGTCTGCCACATGTGTACGGCTCAGCGTGGTTTAACTCAACAGTTTCCACAGCGGAAATGACCCGGCCACCTCTATTCCCGGGCAGCTACAGCGGCAATTGACTTCAAAGAGTAACAAGCTGTCTCAGTTCCAGCCTATGATCCCCCACCTTGCTTACATTTGACACCTTTGCGGAAGCCTACAGCCCCTCGCCAGATAGCGAGTGATACATGGTCAATAGCACCCATCTCACAACGCCCCTCGAAGCGTGGCTAGCTCTAGGGAATCTTTGACCGGCCATGGCTACCAGCAGCGAGCCTCTCTGCAACGTCCGCGTGGCGCCTCGAACGTTGCCGACTTCCCACGTTTCTCAAATACACTTCATCCAAACTTCACACCGCTGTTTACAAGTGGTTCTCTGCAACTTTGTCGGACATTCCGCTCTGCTGGGTGTACAATCTGCTCAATAACTGGATCCGAGAACGCATGCCGTGACGTGTGCTGTATTTCCTAGGCACTGTGTATAGTTTCGTTCGCATCCGCGTGCCAGGATACTGGAATGCTAAACCTTAGTCTCGTACAATTTCCGGTGGACTTGATACCGTGGTGCGCTGTACGCGGTAGTCGAACTTTTGATGCTTGCATGATATATCCGAACGTGCCGCTAGGGGCCGCTGCAAGAGCCTCAGCCTCAAGCGCATGGGATTCTAGGTTCTTGGGCATCTCTGCACAGTACGATGACTGTCTCTTACAAAAGCAAGCCTAGCTTCAGTACGCCATTGGCTCTCTCCTGGTCCGAAGGATTCCTGGCTGCACACTAGCGCGTGTGAGAGAGCAACGTGTGAGACTCTTCTCGGTCTCGTCAAAACAAATTCACGACTGCGAAGAAGGAATATCAAAAGGGAACAGACACAGCTCAGAGTGGCATCGCCGTCTCGATTTGCCTGCTCCCAAAATATCAATCTACATTCAATGCGACCGTTAGAATGGGCGTTATTTTTTCTAGTTGCATTGTGGTTTTCCTGTCGCTTCAGCTGCGGCTCCAAGCCGCACAGCTGTTGAACGGAGAGAAAAGAAAACGGTCACGCCCTTCCGCTCCCGAGAACGGCATCGAATGATGACTATGCTCATTGGTCGGGACGGCTGGAGAAGCGAGGAACATGTGACCGGGGAAGGCGGAAAGCAAGCATCAGCCCGTTTCGACATGCGGATGTGACCCGAATTAAAAAAAAACTTAGCCGGGGAAGCGGCACCGATCACCGATCGCGTACGTTTCTGACCGCATGCCATTTCCTCGTGCAGGCGCGTGGGGCCAGCCGCACATTATAGTCAAAGCAGCAGTCCCGCTGGTTCCACGACTGTGCAAGAACTCACGGCGGTGAAGGGAGAAACGACTGCTCTTGTGAATCAGATCCTGAGGGTTGGCTCACTCATGGTCCGCAATCGTACTGGGCACTATACATATAGACTCACTAGCGCCCTACAGCGTCTCCATGTCCCCAGAGAACAATTTCCCATCACTGTCTTTGAATACCATGTGCTTTAGCCCTGGTTCCTTTTTCCTCCACATCTTCGGCATGGCAACCAAAGAGCTTTATTTGTCCGTTGTAGACCAGAACACCGTCCGCGTCTATACGCAACTCTTCTTGATCTTCCCATTCCCTGACGGCAACCAAAGGGAAAGTGCAATCAAGGCCCTCGCCGATGGCCTTCAGGCTACACTCACTTCTTTCCCATTCCTTGCAGGGATGGTTCGCCTTGCCGATGCTGAATCCGGAAAACTTTCCCTGACCTACCCGGTCCAGATTCCCGATGTGCAGCTTTCAGGCCTCCTGGCGTCGAAGACGCTGTCTGGTTTCCCCGCCTACGAACAGCTGAAGAGAGAAGGAATGCCTCCCAGTGCAATCACCAGCAAAGTGTTTTACCCTGAGAATCTTGTCCATTTCCCCGCTGTACCAAAGCATGGTGATGGGATAGTAGACTTCACAAAAGGCGACGCACCGGTCATGAGAGTTCACTTGGTATTCACCCCTGGTGGTCTGGTTTTGGGAATTTATATGCATCATGCCGCCATGGATTTTCCGGGCATGAACACCTTGTGGGAGCATTTTGCACAATGTGTTTATCAAAAGAAGCACGGCTTATCATCACGTAATGTCTTAATCTGCACTGTTTGGTTGTCTTTGCTAAAAAAAGAGTAGCTGTCCCCGATGTCCCGAATCAGTCTCGCTTAAGAAAGCAGCTCGATGCCCGCGTTCTGAATCATACACAGACTCTTGACACGAAATTGATGTCATATCTCGACAGAAAGCCGGAATATACGAAGACGTTGCCCTCGGGTGCTCCCTGTTCTCACAAACTCTTGGTCATATCTGCTGAGCGCATCTGCAGTTTCCGCATCGAGCTTCAGAACCAATCGGGGCTGCAAATCTCCATCTGCAACATCATCACCGCGTTGTTATGGATACACATTACGCGCACAAGAGCCTCCCGACTACAAAAGTTTGGGTACAAGGACTCGAGCATTGGGATCTCAGCAAACACGCGCAGAAGAATGACGCCGCAGTTGGGCGTAGAGTACACCGGTAATATGGCACTATTTACTAAGGCCACGCTCCCCATTGCTGACTTGATTGCTGGAGACCGGTGAGTCTGCTCTTCACTCGTTCCTTGTGGGAAGGTTGGGTTAGCGGTGCATTGGCCCTCGCTATTGCTGAATCTTTCCTTCCCGCTTCCCATTTCACTGACATGCGAATAGTGTAACAAACGCCTCCATTCTCTCAACCATCAAGCATATCAAGACTGCCATAACCCAGGTCAACGACGACTGGGTCAATGACCATATTAACTTCTTCAGGTCGATCAAGTCGATCAAAGACACTGAGTGCGCGCTGAACTTCAGGCTCGGTCCCGATTTATATATCACATCTTGGATGAACTCGGACGCCCTCCAGAAGGAATGGGACATACCTGGTACATCATCACCGATTCCTGAGTTCATCAGGCGCGTTTATAGTCCCTCAGATGGGGCGATTAACATCATGCCTAGGAGGAGGGCCCTTATTGACGGGGTTGAAGCGCCATATGAGGTCATTGTCAGACTTGCAACTGAGGATATGGCCAAGGTGTTGGCTGAAGAGGGCGGGCTTACGAGCTGGGTGGAACGTATTATCGACTAGCCAAACAGGGAGGACTAAACAATTTTGCATTTCTGGTTGCCTTGTCCTTGGGTTTGCGGGCATTTGAGGGCGTTTGGGAAAGCAATATGGCCAGACATACCGGGGCATAGAACGGGAAGGGATTGGTATTTCTTTTTTTGCATGGAAGGATCCGGGTATCTGATATCATGTACAAATACTTTTCTTATTCTCCATTCTTAGCTTGCGGTTGATCGAGCTACGGGGCTCGTGTCAGCTCAATGGGGGAACCCGGATTCGTATTATAGCGGCTGTAAGAGTAATAGGTTTCATCGATGAACAGGGATTTTTTTTTACTTTTTCGGTAGTTAACAGACTCATGTTAAGTGTATAACCTTAACAAGATGCTTTCCAGCCCCGACTCAAATCAGATATTATCAAGTGTAATGTCGTGATCATTCTCGACGAATTATGTCGACGGGTACACCAACTCAAACCCATGACACGCAACCGATGGCCCTCATCTTCTCACTTTCCTACTGACGACAGCACATCTTCCTTTTTTTTTTTCCCCAAAACCTACCCTAAGCAAGTGATTCGTTTTGTTCACCTTCTCCGGCGATTTTCGGCAGCTCTTGGCGATAGACGCGGGGCTCAACGGCGCTGACGCTGGACTTCTCTCCTGACCACGGCACCCTGCATGAACCGAGGCAAGAACGTCACGAAACACAATGACTCTCCGCGCGTTCTGGGTTCAGGCCTGGAAGTATTTATCGATTCTAGATGAGAAGGGTTTTTCCAATACTGCACTTGCAGCATCCAGGACCTCGCCGCGCTCGGTACACGTATGATGCCCGACTTCACGGATAGCCTCAAGCCACGCTACGACGGCACGGCGACCCTCCTGGCTGAGCGCAATGCCTCAAATATCAACATCGATGAGCTGGCGAGACATCTGCTATCCCGCGGAGGGTTTCTGGGGCGCCAAGAGAAGGTTTTGCGGGTGCTGAGCACGGAGAAGTTGTTCAAGAAGGAACAGCTGATGAATCTCAGCCGGCCGGAGAGATACCACCTCGGGCTCGCCAGGGCAAAAGCAATTGTGCGCATCATGAGAAGGGAAGGCTGGGATCATGAGGACTACAAGATGTGCGAGTATCTGAACGACGAGATGAGCCCGTTCCATCTGCACATGACCATGTTTGGTACGTGAGATTCCCTGGCTCGCATAGTGAAGCCGGACGTTGACAGGGTACGCACAGCCACAACGGTGCAAGAACAAGGGTCCGAGGCACAAAAGAATTACTGGATGCCCAAGATCCTCGACTACTCCATCATCGGGTGCTACGCGCAGAGCGAGCTGGGCCACGGTAGTAACGTGCGCGGGCTCGAAACCGTGGCAAAGTGGGATCCGGCGAAGAAAGAGTTTGAGCTTCACAGCCCGTATCTGACGGCGAGCAAGTGGTGGAATGGCGCCATGGGGCGCACTGCCACGCATGCTGTACGTCTCTCCCCGTGCAATGTTGCACTTAATATGGCTAACGCGGGGCAGATTGTTGTCGCACAGCTGCTGCTGCCTTCGAAGAAAGACCCGACCCAATACGAGAGCTTCGGTCCGCAGACCTTCATCGTGCCCATTCGACATCCCAAGACACATCAGCCACTCGAGGGTATCGCTGTGGGTGACATCGGCCCAAAGTACGGATACGCGTCTATGGACAACGGTTACATGCTCTTTGACCACTACAGCGTTCCCAAATCGGCCATGCTGTCGAGATACGCAGAGGTCTCAGATGAGACAGGGGTGTTGAATCGGCATGGGCATCCGGCTGTGGTGTATGGGTCACTGACTTTTGTGAGGGGGCAGATCATCATGCATGCGAGGCTGGTGTTGGCGCGTGCTGTTACAGTAGCGGTGAGGTACTGTGCGGTGAGAAGGCAGTTTCGAGACCGCGACTCAAAGAGTGAAAGGGATGATGAGATGAAAGTGCTCGATTATCCGACGGTGCAGATTCGGATTCTGCCGCTGCTGGCTACGACGTTTGCCCTACATTATACGGGTGAGATGATGTATTCTCTTTACCATAAGAGCCGGGAAACCATCGAGAAGGGCGACTTTGGACCGCTGGCAGAACTCCATAGTGCGAGCAGTGGGCTGAAGAGTCTGTGCACAATGCTCGCGGCTGATGGGATCGAGACGTGTAGACGGGCAATGGGCGGTCACGGTTTTGGCGGGGGAAGTGGACTGGTTGGTATCAATGCAGAGTCCGTCGTTCCCCACTTTCTTCCCCTTCCACACTAACCATATTAGCTATCTCTCCAAACCCACAGTCGAAGGTGACAACTGGATGATAACGCAGCAAGTAGCTGCTTACCTGATCAAGAAGATGACTGTGGCAATCAATAACCCCGACGCTGCTCCCGCCGACCCCACAGACTCACTCTTCCAATTCTATCTCCAGAACCGCGACCACCGACTACCACAGAACGTCGTGGTAAACGGCGAAATCCACGACCAAGCCATTGTTGACGTCTTCCAGTGGCGGGCGGCAGATCTGAGCTATCGCGCGTACCAAGCCCGTGTTGTGGAGAAGAAGCCCTGGACGAAACTTATGATACAGTTGCATAGTCTGAGCCGCGCGTACTCGGAGCAGATCCTCGTTAATACATTCTACAAGTCCTTCGCTACAACTTCGACTTCGCTCTCGGCGCCCACGCCCTCCGTTTTAAAGACTTGTTTCCGTCTGTACTCACTTTATACGCTCGATGCCTTCGCCTCCTCCTTCACGCTCACTACGTCTACCACCCCCGACTCCATTTACGCGCTTCCAGATGCCATACTTAACCTAATGGCGGAGCTGAGGCCGCATGCGGTGAAATTGGTAGATGCGTGGAGTATTCCAGATTGGTTGCTTGAGAGCGCACTAGGACGAAGTGACGGGAAGGTGTACGAGGAGCTGTTCGATATGGCGCATAGGCGGAATCCGTTGAATAGTGTGACGTTTAATCACGACTGGAGGAGCGAGGAGATTGTGCTGGGTAGTGGGGATAAAGGGGGGGCAGTGTTGGCGAAGCTGTGAAAACGATGCGCAAAGAGGGTGAGGAGGTTGGAGCAGGAAAGGAGGGGAATTGTACATAAATGTAAGGTTGATGCATCCATATCGAACCTTACTATACCTACTCTTGATCCACAACCTTGACGTACCCGTCCTCGTCAAACGAGCTTACTTTCTCCTCGTCATCCTTCTCACATAGTTCGACGTGCGCGCCCACCCTCGGGTACACATCCCAGCAACTCCTCACCCCCATCCACGTATCCAAATGTCCATACCCCTCCACAACCACCCTCTCAAACCTCCCTTTGGGAAACGCCTCTCTAAACATGTCATAGCTTTCCGCCGTACTCCTCGGATCAAACACGGCGTTTGCTCCTCCACTAATGAATTGTATCCTTAATCCTTTCAATCTCTGCATATTACCTGGCTGTAGCACCAAATCCCTGAAGTCGTTATCTCCTATTTCAAGCGAGGTTGAGGTTGAGGTTTGTTGTTCGTTCGACCGCACGTGATGAGGTGCGACGGCGCCCATCCGCATGAGGTGTGAGAGGAACGTCATATGGATCCCGCCGAACCACGTCCCCATGTGCGTATGCGTTGCATGATTCAAATTCCCATGGGTAAAACACCGTCCAAAAACCAGCGTGCACCTATGGCAAACCGGAGAGTCGCACATCTCTCCATTTTTCCTTAAGCCCAGGGGATAGAAGCGCAATATCTGGTCGAGTGACGGCTGCAGCCACGATTTAGGTTCTGTTGGAGAAGGTGGGAAGAGTGGTGGGCTACAGGAGAACCAGGGGCCTAGTAGTGTTCGGTAGAGGTTCAGTAGCACAGGGGAGCTGGCCTTAAGAGAGTTGTCGGGGGAGAAGATTAGGTTTGTGAAGACTTGACTACATGTCATTCCCTTAATCCAATCCGTTGGTACCGTGCCTGTGAGCAGCGCGATCGAAGTAGTAATGCTGCCGAGACAGTGGCACAAGACGTACGCTTTCCTACCCTCCTCTTGTGCGCGCACGTATTCCAACGCAACTCTAACATCCAACCGTGCATCGAACGAGGTCCAGCCTTCTTCCGCTGAAGCCCCAATGCCGAAGCGCAGAATGGGGATGTAAACACGGTATCCACGGCTGGTGAAGTAGTCCACCGTATTCGTTAGGATTGTGGGCAGCGAAAAGATGGTGTCATTCACCGAGGCGCCCGGGATCATGACGATAGGCATATCTCTTTTTTCAACGCCGGGTTTAGGCTCCCATATTTTGATAGTGGTTTTTACGCCGTCGGAGGCCGTGAGTGGGATGCTTGAGGGGGTAGGTTTGGCGAAGTAGCCCGCTTTTGAGGAGTCGGGGGGTGAGAGGGGACGGAAGGGACTGAGCACATAGGAGAGTGTTTTTCCGAGGAAGAAGGTTAGGAAGAGGGCCGGTGCTAGGAGTCTCCCGAGTAGACTGCTCTCGTCCGAGGATCGGAAGCTCCGCATCTCGTTCACGAAGTTGCGACATGAGATGCGCAGGATGCCTTTCCCTACCTCCGAGCCGCCTTCTCGTGTGAGAGCGGTATAGAGCGTTGTCGTCGCCTTCCAGGTCTTTCGCCCCGAGAACGCTATCTCGGAATCGATATTCTTGAATCCGTGAAGAAGATACGTTTCCCCCTCTGTGCTGAGCAGCGTGAGTTTATACACAAGGTTCGTCGCGTCAGAAACACCTTCATCGACTGTGAAGAAGCGGACTTCGCCTCGTAGCACGAGTAGTGGGTCTTGTGACAGTGCACCACAGGAGAATGTTCCCGTTGCTATGGAGGGCTGATTTGGACTTGTGCCAGAGAATAGGTCATCCACATTGGAGACGTCGACGCTGAGGCTCAGACGCGCGGAACTCGATGCGCCTTTTGCTGCTTTCTCTGCGGCGGTGAAGGAAGTGATATTGGAGCCGATGTATACATGTCCCTCTAGTACTTCACTGAAGCAGACACCCTCCGTTTGTCGATCTTCAGAGGAGGTGATAGCGACTGTGTTGTCTTGACCGGTAGTGCTGAGTGACATGGAGTGCGCTGGTTTGCTGAAAAGATCGAGTTTCCCATTTGGAGTTTCGTCAGCAGCCCACATGTTCTTTGTCAATAGGAGTGCGCAGGAGCGCTCGGCGAGGGCGGCAATTGTTGCGCAGGGGTTGACGCCTGCGCAGTCAGTTTCAAGCGTTCAACGTCTGTATATGTAGCCGCAAACAGGAGTTTGACTGACCAAGTGCAGTTGGTATAATCGAAGCATCACAGCACACAATACCCTCATGCACCTCCTCCCCCTCCCCAACAAACAGCTGACCGAGATGATTAACAACCCCCTGCATGCCCGTACCATCCTCGCTCATCCTCGCTCCACCAAGCGGATGAACAGACATCGACGGCGAATTGATAAACACACCTCCAATCGAATCGGTAGCTCCCGCCACAACATTCCGCAACTGCTGCGCATGCCTTCCTCGTCCAACGCCCACAAATTGCAGATCCGGCTTGTCGTCTCTCAAGGTTAAGATTCCTTCGTTGCTGTCGTGGGACATGATCAGGTACGCTTGCGTTCTGTTGATACTGCTCCCGGTAGCATATGCTCCGAATATCAGTGTCTTCAACCTCGCCCATAAATGCCTCACACGATGGAATTTCTTTGGATATATCTTCCCCGGCTGTACATCGAGCATGGTTTGAATAATCGGCGCCAGCGTCTCCGGAATTGCGCCTTCTTGGATCACATACCCGTCTCTTACATTCGGCGCTGCTTCTGATCCCCGACAGTCAATCATCCCAGTAATGGTCGGGCCACAGGGTGGAGAAGTCGGAGAGTTGCTGCCCACGCCGTTGATAATTTCATCTGTGTTGTATGCGAAGCTAAGGATGTCACCGTTGCCAGAGATCTTCTGACCGACGAGAGGCGATGTGGAAAGACCGTTGGTGCGGGAGCGGAGGATGATTTCGGTGGTTCCGAGGGCGCCGGCGCCGAGGAAACAGAGCTCTTTCTTTACTCGTGTTAGATATCTTCGGTATTGACGGGTGTTGTTGGTAGATGGAGTACTCACTGCACGAACCCACATCAACTGTTCATAGAATTCTTCCCCAAACCCGTCTCTACCCTCTCCATGCCAAGCATAAAACACCAAATACCCATTTCCCTTGGGATCTTTTCGTATATACCTCACCTCGCACTCACAGAAGATCTCAGCGCCCCAGTTCCACGCATCAGGGATATAGTTCATCAGCACGGAGTTCTTGGATCCATCATTGATACCCGTAGTGTCATTCCCAGAGCCAGTCGATGCTTTCATCTGCACGCCAGCGTTGTTGATTCCATTATGGAAGAATGTAGTCAGTGGCGCACGGTAAAAGTTGTGGTTTTGGCCGAGAGATCCGACTTGTTTCTCGAAGACGGAGAGTTTCTGGGGACAGTGGGAGGAGGTGGGATAGGGAGTTGGCTGTAACATATGCTCGGCGCGGGCATAGTCTGCTAATATATCAGCCCAGAAACATTTCATCCATGAAGCGGACAGTAAAGCTTTACATTTATCCAACCCCTCAGGGTCTCCCCTAAGCTCCGCCGGCCACTCCCGCAGCTCCCACACCCGCCTCTCAACCCTCAAAAACACATTCGCATTAATCAACGACGAGCCGCCCAGTCCATTCCCGACAAAAACATCCTGCCCCTCTCCTTTAATCAAATGATACAAGCCCGTCGGCTTCCCTTTTTTACTTGCCCAAATCCCGTTATTCCCGTTCCCAAACCCCTTCGTGGGGACATAACCAGAGACGTGGAACTCACGCACGGTATCTTTAAGTGAACTAGGGTACTCGCCGGGCCATTTCTCGCAGCCGCGTTCGAGGATGCATACGCTTTTTCCCGCGCGTGCCATGCGAGACGCAGCTATGGCGCCCCCGTAACCGGACCCGATTACTACGACGTCGTACGAGGGCCGAATGGTTGTTACGGGCTTGCTGAGACGAGGGCATATGGGGCGAGATGGTACGTCTAGTGTGGATAGGAGGGACTGGCGCTTTTCTCCTCCGATTGAGGGGTGCCAATTGGGAGTTTTAGGGTGAGGAAACTTAGGTGTCGATGGTGGTAGTGGCCATTTAAGGTGTGGCGTGGAATGAGTTCCGTTTCGACGCTTAGAAATGAAATAGTACCATGACACAAGCAGTAGAAGTGGTGCCAAAAGAGCCCAAACATAAGACAGTGGGGAAGAGCACATATTGAGGAGAACAAACAATCGAGGTCGACCCGAACATACGAAATGATAAAACAACGAGACTAGGGAACAGAATGGGTAAGTCATCTCACAAACTTAATCTATTGCCTCTTCGGCAGAATCAGTCAAACTCTTCGTCCCAAGTGATACGGAATCCTTCCCGAACGGTTACATTTCCAAACGAATCACCGGATGTCGCGACATTTATATAGACTTTCGCCCCGTCTAAGTAGATTCCCGTGTGGCAGCCTAACAGTCCAAGAACTTTGGCCAGCGGGTGGGCAAAATAAGTAACTTTCGCACAGATCATCAGGGCAACAGCGGCAGCTGAAGCCTGTAGCCGATTTACCCGAACAGCCTTCACCAGGTATTGGCCTTTAGACGTAAAAGTCCACATCATCATACATGAAATGATGACATGTGGTCTGGATAGGGTCTTCAGCATGGACTGTATCGTTATCAGGTACATGCTACACGTAGTAGGTGTGCGGGGCGTAGGGCTGCCTGCCGTTCGCTCGCTTGTGAATACGAGCCAATTGCAGGTGGAGAAAACAGCCGAGTGGTCGCTTTTTCCATTCGCGTGGGAGGGAGCTTGGGCTTCCGTGGCGGATGCGGACGGGAAGGACTAGAAGTTATTAGGCTTGTAAATCATGTCCTGCGATACCTAGGATCAGTACACAAATCCACAAAAGGCTCAACTGCAGAAAGGGAGTAAGAAAAGGGTGGAACATGGGCGAAGATGCAAAGCTGATGAAGCAGACGCGCAGGGAGAACTAGGTTTCGAGTCATGATGCTATCCACACGAAGAAGCGGTAAGCCCTAGGGTATATACTATTGACTAGGCACGTAGGTGAGAATTGACATGAATGGTCTCTGATTGGCTGTGCCGAAGAGTGAGGTAGATAGGTTCCTACTTTGGTTAGCCCGGCATTCAAGAGGCGCGAGTTGAGGGAAAACAAGTACTAAGCTTCGACTTCACCCGTATTCGTCTACCTGCAGTCCAGGTTCTCGACCACTCAGTTGCTTCGTTTTCCCACGTCACCATTAATGTCATGATCCAAATAAGAGCTGCTATTGTTAGAATCCCCAGCTCATAGACATCATCATCATCATCATCACCTCCTCCTCTTGGTAGTGAATCAATCTACACTCTGAAAGCCTCTCCCAGCCTCCCTTTTCCCCTCGATGAAGTTCACCGGCGGCGTGTAATGTGTTCTTCCATGCAGAAAGTAGACTACGACACCAACTACGATGACCCCAGCCCATACAGCAGGAGCCCAATTAGCCGTTTCCAATGTCACCGGCACCGCGACCGGGAAGCAGGCAAAGACGAGGACGAAACCACAGTAAAAGAACGCGAAGATATTGATTGGTAAACCATACCGGCCCAACGTCCACCGCGCGGGAGGAAGAGGCTCGTTTGAGAGGCGCCTGTGAATTAGACAGCCGATAGACAGCATGTATGTTGATAGAATGGCGAGGAGGATGAGCGAAACGGTGATGTTAAACGCAAGCGTGCTACCCAGATTGATGAGACAGAGAACCCCGGCTGCCACTGAAGTCAGATACACCGAGTTGAACGGGATATTCTGCTTGTGACTCAGGCGGGATATCCAGCTCGAGAAGGGGAATCCTTGGTCGCGGGAGAACGCCCAGAGCTCGCGGGAGCATGTTGCAAGAGCGGTGATGTTCCCCACGAAAATCAGGATGAATAGAATAATGGTCAGGAAAAGCGTCATTCCCGATGAGCCAGTGTTAATGAACAGAACGAGATATGGGACGTCGGATTCGAGAACCGTGTCGAGGGGTCCGATCCCGAACAGCATGGTAATCAGCATGAGAAAGCCGAAAAAGACGTTAATGACGTAGCTCCACCACATGGCGCGTGGAACGATGAGAGAGGCGTCTTCAACCTCTTCGGAGATGTGAGCAACGGAGTCGGAGCCTGCGCGAGACGTCAGATGGGTACGAAAAACTACGGTATTGGTGAAGTCTACCCATGCTACAGTAGATAACCGTAACTTGGCTTATTAAACACGACGTCCCGGTGTTGCTCCAACCTCCACTGTTGACAACATTGAGGAACACATCTTTAGGATCATTCCTCGGACACATAACCCACAAGGCAATGAAGGTGACGAAGAATCCCGCAATATGCGCAAATAGGCTGATGGCATGCAAGAGAGGCAAGGTCCTTGCTCCCCAAGAGTTCAAGAGGATGGTGATGAAAAGGAATGCTAGCATAATGAGTGTATTCTGCCAATTTAGGAAAGCAAATTCCGGATCATTGATATCGATCAGTGCCTCAACGATGGTAGTGAGCACAAATACGCTGCTGGACAGGCTCGCCACCCACCCCAAAGTCGTCATCCAACCCGAAGCGTAGCTCAGGAACTTCTGGGACTTTGGAGGCGCGAATTCAGATGTCCAATGATATTGCCCACCGGACGTCGGCGCCATAGACTCCATCTCCGCAAGGCTGGCTACAATCGTCGAATAGCAAGCCACAGTGCTGATGAGCATCCAGAAGAGGCCAGCGAGCCCGCCATTGACCAGGCCTGCGCTGAGGGAAACGAGGACAAATTCCCATGTGGCCATGTAGATCGAGACGAAACCAAGTGTAGACAGAAAACCAAAATTCCGTTTGAATTGTTGCTTCTTTCCTAGCCGCTGCATATCCAATACGTCCTGTCGCGTTTCGTTACATGCTGAGCGTGGCCCTTCCTCAACAGCCACGTCGGATTTCTCGTTAGAGCATGGTGGCGAGGTCGGTGGAACAGAGAATGCTGGTTTAATCGCCATAGTTTGTAATTGATAACTGAGGAGACTTGGGAACAAGCATGACAGAATGCGTAGTTTTGTGGCCTTGGGATTGCGTCCAAGTCTGTACGACGGGCAGATGGGGCAAAATGACTTGTGCATCGATCTAGTATGCCATGATAAGAAGGTCGTGCCGGCACACATACGATCATCCAATCAACTGCCTCGTTCTAGATGTAGCGTGTAGCGCATGCAATCCGGCACGTTGGTCTTCCAACACCTCACCCTCGGTTCTCACACTAATTCGGTCCGCAAATCGAGGATGGAAGTCAAAAAAGCGGGGCGTGCGAATCTATCGCATAACTACCGGTAGTACGTTCCGGTCTTTGAGGAGGGCCTCGCTTCATTGCTCCAACAGCTCCAGCATGGAAAAAGCATTGCTGAGTCCAGATTGCAACAATACGGGTCGTTCGCGGGTGCGTAGGCATAGCCGTGAATGCTGATTGGACAATGGAATGACTTCCGCCAATCTCCTCCAGAAGCCCGTTCACGATCTTGGAGAGGTTAAACGACAAATGAATCCGATCCGGACGTCTACCTAGCGAGTAGTAAAAGCTTAAATGTACAAAGGTGCACACAAACCTGCACCCCGCTCAGTCTTCCAATTCAAGAATCTGCGAACTCTCACAAGGAAAACGGAAGCAACCCGTTTGGATGAAAATTCTCAAGCGGTAGTCGGATTTTGAACCAAAGGGTTATGCGCGAGCCAACTAGGCTTGGTAACTTTAGCGGACTTCATCGTGTCCAGACTTTGGGGCTCCAGGAAGGAGAAGGAGGACGACGTGCAGCGTTGTGTCTCTTGTGTCTCATCGTAGACCTCGTCAAACAGCTAAGAACCAGCAATCATGAACGACTTCGTATCTCCGAGATCCAAATGGTAACTTCGCCCGCACTTGTCCGTCAGTCTCTTCTCGGATCGTGTCAAGGGTATTCTGTTATTCCCAGCCGTTCAAACGTCAGGCAGGGCGGCTGTGTTGAAGGGAACACCCTGCAGAGAGCAGGGTGTCTGGACATGTTTCCGGATCGAGTTGACGAAGATAGGAACGACGTCGAGAGACTGCAACTTTCGCTAGAAGGAACAATACAGGGCTCGAGGTGTTATAAAATGTGTTCCGGGGCGGGATTTCGAGAGCGCGCGTCAGCCTTTATAACGGCCGCTCGCGGAGGACGCGGACGTCTAAGGCATCAAGGGGACCTTCAAAGGCTACATCATTCCCAATGTGGGAAAAGGAGCGATCTGACAATGCTTTACTCGCACCATGTGGGGTCTCTGTTGGAGTAGGTACATGTGTCCTGCTCATCGTCATACCGGAACGATGATGAATGTCAGCTCAACAGACAGTATCGGCGCAGTATCTCGATCCGTACTGCCTTCATACCTCACCTGCAATATCTCCCCAGCTGGAAGATTGCAAAAGTGTCACTTGGCATTTGCAACCACGCATGTAGTGGTGGACGTGTTTAAGCGAGTCCTGCCGAGGGGCATTGACAACACACTTCCACCCCACCTCCCGGGCTCTACACATCGCTCTTATTATAATGCCATCTCTGTTGATGCATGGCCAGACCGACGATATTTTCTTGACTATCTCGAGCCCCCTCGTAGCCAGAGGCGTGCGTGGCAGGGAAGGCTGTGTTTCTTCAGCCCTAAAACCCAGCAAGCTGACGGACCGTGCGTGTTAAGGTCGAAGGAACGGAGCACATTCGACAGCGCAGATCCGACTGCTGGGCATGCCTTTTCAGCATCAGATTTACCAGATGAGGAGAAAAACGCGAGCAGTGTAAAACACTGAGGCGGAAACAAAACATTGGAACGTTCCGCGCTTGAGCGTTTCAGTCTACCAGCGATCTCGCCTCCCAATCTTTTGTACAACATCATCGCCGTGAAATCACCGCTGAAGGCACAAAACTCTCCTTGTCGCCACTGCTATCCCACAACCGGAGTTCCCGCTGCAAGCCTCAGCCCCAGCCTTACAGAAAAACACCGTTGCCCAGGATCGCCCGTATGCAGGCAGCTAATTGGTGAGCCGGCTTCTGAGGTCACACGCGGCGCGTCTTCCCACTTCGTCCTTTTCACTCTCATCTCATTACATTTGCCATTCCCCTACTCCATTCTCTTTTTTTTTCTGCTGCCATTACTATGTCGTACCGTGGACGGCCAAGCAAAGGCTGCGAGTCTTGCAGGGCTCGAAAGATCAAAGTAAGTCGTCTGTTCGGGTTCCTAGCTTTGTAAATCCCGATCCAACATGGAGAAATCTCAACTAACTGAAGAGAAAGTGCGATGAAGTGAAGCCTACCTGCAGCCGATGCAGCAAGACCAGTCTTGAGTGCAAGTACCGGGATCAAGGCGACCTTTTGTTCCGTAATCAGACCGCAATTGCTGCGCAGAAAGCCGAGGATTCATGGAGGAAAAGGTCCAAATCGAATCAGCGGGCTGAGAGTCACCAGTCATCTCCTGTCAGTGTTCGAGGATCTCCTCAAAGCAGCCACCATCGAGCTTCCCCGCAGAGCGATTCTTCGTCTGAGGCATCATCCTCCATTCTTGGTTTCAACAATCTGTCTCTGGGTCAGTACCAACTCCAACCAGATCTCCAGCGCTTAGCCTACGAGCGTTTTGTGTACGACTTCGTCGTGTTTGAAAGCCCGAATCATGACCCAAGAGAACAATCTTCTGCCGTGTGGGATTTTATCCCTCCTCTCTATCAAGCTTCCGCAGAAGGCTCATCACTGGCAACAATCGTTCACGCCGTTTCATACGCCAATTTCAGTGCACGATGCAATGCCCCGCACGTGCAGGCTTTAGCAGAGGATTGCCTAGCAAAAGGCTTCAGGTTACTGCAAAAGACATTATCAGATAAGAAGCAGGCACCTTCGGATCATGCCCTTTGCGCGGTATATTTACTCGGCATATGGGAGGTATGTATAGTTTGACCCCGTGCTTCTCATACACTAATTCGTACCACAGACACTAACCACGCCCTCTCACAATGGCAATTTCCTCGCACATAAAGAAGGTGCAAACGCGCTTATACAATTGCGTACCATGGAACAGTTCTACAGCAACCCAGTCTCAGCCCGACTTTACGAGGTATCGTACGCTCAAATGGTAATTCGATTTACTTTAAATGTTTTATTAACGAACGTCAACAGCTGATACACTGGCAACAGCTCATTGGTAACATACATCATGCGAAGCCTCCAAATTTGCCTGTCCGAAACCTCGTTGCAGCCAGGGAATATCTGCCGTCGCTGCATAGTACTTCTGGCATCTTCGTCATCCAATTGATCCACCGAGAGGCTACTTTACACGCTAGATGGCACGAAATCAAATCAAGCACTGATCTACCTTCTAGTCGACAGGACCTACAGGATATTCTACAGGATGCTCTTGATCTCGATGCCGATTTTCAGTCTTGGGAAAGCACAATACCCTTAGCCTGGCGGTACCAGATGGAGCGTAACACCCCCAAAGCTCGGAGCACCTACGATCCAAAGTGGAGAGACTTGATTTTGGGGAGTCGTGGCGCGCCGGAAGAAATTCATTCATATGCGACTCTCAAGAAGTGTTGGATCTGGATGTTTTACAGAACAAGCCGCCTGTTCTTACTTCGTGATCTACTCGAGATATTAAATTGGATGTTCAGGCTACCAGATGAGCCTTCCAACAGCCCACCTCTGCAGTTCCCAAACTCAACAACAATGCCAGGAACAACACCCGCCAGACCTCTAGACAACGTCGCCCTTTCTATTCACCATGCGTTTGCGACTACCCACCTGGTCACCATAATCGAGAAGAGTTGTTCTGCGGTACTCGGCAGCTTCACGGTCCCTATCTGGGGGAAGTCGGCGGATGACGTGGTCGGAATGAGAGGATACACCTCATTCTGGTCGCTAGGGGTCATGGACTCTGTTCTACGTTCAGGATTAGTACCAGATGTAGGATCACCACCGACGCCACCGAGATCAACAACAGTAAGCCCGGAGCCTTGCGGTCCGCTTGCCTTCTCTCAGTTCCACCATCAACCCGCTCCGTCCCCATCAGTCTTCAAACTACCATCTCAAAATATTCATCCATTCTACCATAACCCCGCCACCGCGGTTCCGAACTACCAAGACTTTCCCAAACTCCCGAATATTCCAGTCCTATCCCCGCCGTCTTCTCACGCAACACCTCCTGAGACTCCACCATCAGCACCCACGATCGACCCCAAACCCCAACACAAACACAAACACCCTTTCGACAGTAAAGTGCCGCATCCAAACGATTATCCCACAAATCTTCCGTCCCTCGACTTCTCAATCACGAAAGCCTCGAAGATAGACGTAGCTGCGCGCAGAGAATGGATTAATCGCCTCATGTACTACATGGGAACTAAGCTTGGAATCAAGAAGGGTCTTGGAGTCGTGTTGGCTGAAGGTTATTTCGAGATTAGTAAACGGGAGGTTGATCGGGTGTTTGGGAGTTGAGACCAGGCACGCAATCAATCTGGGGTTATGGTTCCGCGCTCGACGATATCTCCATCGTTTATCGTGGTCAAGGGTCGTTTCTGTCTATTCTGCCGTTTTGTCTTGGTAGTTTATTTCCTCTTCTCGTATCATATGTTTCTCGTACACACTTGTCTGGTTTCTGATAACGTTCGAGCAAAATCAGCTGGGCTGGATTGGGTATGCATTATGACAATATAGAAGGGAAAGGGAAACATGCATGTTTTTATGAAATGTATATTTATGTATTTTTAATAAATCGTTTTTCTGTATTTATACACCTTATTCATGTACAGGACTTACAATGCTCTGCAGTCAGTCGAGAAAGAGTGCAACCCCCACGATTCCGAGCCTAAAGCCACGACGTCTGTCAATGGCCTCTGTGAACAAAAGTGAACGAATGCTAGACCTATAGTCCATTCACTCAACTTTACGAGCCCTAATAGCATGTGGGAAGAATTTCGAGCAGCCCTGCATCTGATTGGTCTGTCATCGCTCACGTGATGTTCAACACACGGCCCACTTCCACATCTTCAACTTCAACCTCACCAAAGCCCAATTCTCTCCACGCCCAAACCGCTATAACAATTCCCACAACACCAATCCTATAGTGCCACTCACTCTCCTACACCAAGACGTTCATAAAGCACCAGCCCATCTCCAGAACTAGGCCGAGCAGAGGCAAAGAGAAGGAAAAATGGACATTCGCGTACTCAAACCGTCGGATATCCCCCATGTCCAGATGGCGAATATCACGAATTTACCTGAGAACTACTTCTGCAAGTACTATCTATACCATGCGATGAGTTGGCCGCAGTTGAGCTATGTGGCTGTTGATGTGAGTAGATATTTTCTCTCTTTTCACCTTTTTTCTTTTCGTGATGAGCCGAGGCTTTGGAATGACCAGAAGATGGAGTTGGAAGATTGAAAAGAATAATATGCTTGGGTTTAGGGGAAATAAGAATTTGAGGGCTTTGAATGAGTTGCCGATCACGCGATCTGTTCATGGTAATTTTTAGGGCCACACTCTCGCGTGCTGAGTAAAGAGAAGGCAAGTTGAATTATGGCATCTGTCTGCATGGTTGAGTCCTCGAGGATACCTCAAACCCATCCTTCAATCCGCGTTGGTGAAAGTTACGCGGAAGTCCCCTCGACCATCGGATCAAACTCTCTTACCATAACCTGAAAGGCTCCAAATCGCTTGGTGCTTCCTACGGGTCATATCTGGCCCTCCCATCTCCGAAGTTCTCATTACCACGAGGACCCGGATCCACTGCATCTCCAGTTCGAGCCTTTCCATATCCAGTCTTCTTCATCAGATGCTTACATTTCCGCCCAATCACTTAACTAACAGTTCACCACAGGTCTCCCGCCCCCCTAAAACACCCTACGACCCCCCCAAAATCGTCGGCTACGTGCTCGCCAAAATGGAGGAAGAGCCCACCGACGGCGTACAGCACGGACACATCACCTCCCTCTCTGTGATGCGCACGCACCGGCGTCTGGGCCTAGCCGAGAAGTTGATGAGGCAAAGTCGTACGTTCCCCCCTCGCACAATTCCTCGCATGTACTGATGGTGATGGTGGGCTTCAGAGCGCGCAATGGCAGAAACCTTCTCAGCGCACTACGTATCCCTACACGTGCGCGTGTCCAACACCGCAGCCCTACACTTGTACCGCGATACGCTGGGCTTCACTGTCGACAAGATAGAAGCAAAGTATTATGCCGACGGTGAAGATGCGTACTCGATGCGCATGGAGCTGGACCAGTACAAAGGGAAGGGCCTTGTGTATGTCGAGGGCCAGGGGTTCGTCGAGGGCGATGAAGATGAGGAGGTGGATGAGGGTGAGCCCGTGGGTAGTGAGGGGAAGGAGGCCCCCAAGCGGGATAAGGTTACGGGACGGTTGAGGAAGGTCAAGGTGGGGAGGAAGTTGGGGGTCGGCGAGCTAGTGGAGAGGAATGAGGCAGGCGGTTGAGCGGGTCGGGATACGCGGGTGTGTTCGGGGAGGGGGTGGGTCAAGCATGAGATGGCGGATGAAGGGAGATGAAAAAAAGGCACATCTCGATCTGGGTATAGAGAGAATGTTGCATATCATACAGAATGTGGTTGTGGGCCTAACGGCTACACACCATCACCTGCCTGCCTCCTCAAAATCTAATTGCAAAAAACGCCATGGTCTATGCACCATTCTCCTTGATGCCCCTTGGATATCATATCAAATCGTATAAGCCGTGCTCGTGACGCCGTCATTCAGCCAATCTCTCTCCTACATCAACCCTCCAAGCACCACCTTCCCCACGCCCCCAACCTCCCCTCTCACGCCCTGTCTACAACTCTCCTCAAACTCGCGCACCACACTCCCCAGTATAATCTTCCTAACCTTCGCATCTGCCTTGGAGAAAAGATCGCCCACCACACCTCCTCCAGCGAGGATCAGAGACTCAGGCGTGCTCAGCAGCGACAGAATCTTGGTATAGCAGTCGATCAGCACATCGCACAGCGTTGCAAAGGTGCTAAAGAAGTCGGGATCGAAGGGCAGATTGGGCGTCTGCAGGTGGACGTAGGATTCGTTGGGAAGGAGAAGATCGTCGGTGGGTGGGCTGTCGACGGAAGATGTTGGCTCGTGGTAAGAGTTCTGTGGGGTCAGGGCGGGGAACTCGCTCGCTGCGCTGCTACTGCGCCGACTCTTTCCCCCAATGACATTGGCCCGCTTGAACATCTGGGGGATGCGGCCGCGGCTGAGGGAGGAGGGGGTCGAGCCGTCCGGGGGGTGTATGGACTGGTATTGCTCGAATTCCAGGAGGAGGGCGTTGAGCGCCTTGAGGTAGTCGGTGGATGAGTTGGCATTGAGGTCTAGGATGGTGGTGAGCGAGAATCCGAGGAGAAGGTAGTGGGTTGCGCGGCGGGAGAGGTTGCGGGGTGTGAAGGAGGGAAGGCGGGTGAGGTCGGTTTTGGCGAAAAGGAGGGTGTTGAACCAGTATATGCGGCCTTCGTGGGCTTTCCGCAGGTAGTCCAGCGTCGATATCCGCTTCGAGGCCATCTCCTGTATATGCTGGAATATGATGTTGGGCGTGGCCCCGCCTGTCATGGAGATGTTGGCTGCAGGCTGGAGTCCGCCGCCAGCATAGTTCCCCCCATAGTTGCTCTGCTGGCGCTGGAGAGCCTGCGGGTCTTTCTGGCCTGAGGGATACCGGAGCGGCGCCGCCATGCCAAAGGGGGTCTTGGGGTTGTCGACGGCACTCAGAGGGCTCTTTTCATACACCTGGCGGTTTCCTCCCTCGCCCATCTTGACGTTTTCTGAGCTTTTCTGGCGGTTGCTTCGTGTAAATGTAGAAATGGACAGCGCCGGGCGGGCCCCCCCTGAGGCGGCATTGGCAGCGGGATTCTTCTCCGGCGAGAGAGAGAGCGCCAGCGTGGCCGACGGGGTCCTCTTGTGCGAGGACGCGGTGCCGCTGGAGGTGTCGGTGCGTAGCGAAGCGCTACGGGAGCGTCGCAGCGAGGTACCGATCTCGGTCACGGAGGAGGAGATGCTGTGTCGCGCGGTGTGCTTGCGGCGCGGAGGCGTGGCGGGCGCTGCTGCAGCAGCCGGCGCTGGGACTGGTGCTGGCTTTCTGGCGGGGAATTCGTATTGGTTCGGGACGAAGGGGGCGACGTCGAACTGTGCAGGAGGAGCAGCGGGGAGCGGCGGCGGCGGGGTGGTGGTGGAGGTGCGGACGAGGCCGGAGGTCGAGGTTTTGTGGGCGCCCTTGTTTCTGCTGCCAAAAAAAGAGGGCCGTCTGCTGAAGAAGTCGCGCGACGTCGAGGCGGTGGAGGAAGTGGAGTCGTGGTCCGCCATGGTGCTCTTTCCGCTCCCGAGAATGGGGAGACGGCGCTGGAGCTGCCGAGCGAGCCTAGATCAGGGGCCGGGATGGCAGCTCCTGTGCCTATTCCTGTGCCTGCGACGGCTGCGACAAGACAGATCGGGAGACGGGGGGCATGGCATGCTCCCGGCGCGGTGGTGGGCAGGTCGAGCGAGCGGCTGCGGTGTGTGTGTGGTGTGTGATGTGCGATGTGCGATGTGTGATGGTATGCGAGCGCAGCGCACAGCCAGCGACCGCCACAGTCGCTCGTCTGAGGGCGTGGGCGCGGGCCCGCCGTCGACTAAATATCATGGGTCTCTTGCGTCTTCGTGGTCCTGCCTCGGGGCCGTCCGCTTCCATGTTTAGTCGCTTCCCAAGCAACGTGCGCGACAGGTGGAACGGTGCATGCCTGACACATTGACGCAGCAGACGCAGGAACAAGCACTCCGCGCGAAGGCCCTGCCCAGTGAAATGGCGCCGGCGCCCTCGAGGCTTGCCGCTCTGCGCACACCCCTGCCCTCACCACCATCACCAGCTCACCTGTACGTCCGTATCGAACCACTATCTAGGCCTCGCTGCCCACGTGCGCGACCCAGCGACAGCATCCGAGCTCTGGGCATCTTGACATCGGCTTGCCACTGCCTGTGTTCCCTCACAACACGCCCGCGTCTCTCCCAACACCAAACCGTGCCCCGCACCCCGCAGTCGCCATGATCCGGAGACAGAGCGCAAAGGTACGCACCCACCCCCTTCGTCTCTTCGAAGCCAGCTTCTGACGCGCCTTGCAGGGGGAATGGATCCCCTCCACCGGCCAGTGGCCAGTCGACCCCCAAGAAGACGTCCCGGTTTCGGACGACCGCATTTGGATCGATGGATGCTTCGACTTTAGCCATCATGGTATGCTTCACAGGCTGGTCCGTTGCATGCCCAAGCCGCTCATGTACGTCTAGGTCACGCGGGCGCAATGCTGCAGGCTCGCCAACTCGGCACCGAGCTGCTCGTAGGCGTGCACTCAGACGAGGCGATTATGGAGAACAAGGGACCTACGGTGATGCGGCTGGATGAGAGGTGCGTTGCCCATCTGGAAAAGAAAAGAAAAAAAACCGAGGACCACGGCTGACGTCCCATAGAGTCATGGCCGTCGAGGCATGTCGCTGGGCAACACGGGCGATCCCCAAAGCCCCCTACGTGACCTCGCTGCCGTGGATAACCCACTACGGCTGCAATTTCGTGGTGCATGGCGACGACATCACCTCCGACAGCAATGGCATGGACTGCTACCGCTTCGTCAAGGCAGCGGGGAGGTTCAAGGTGGTGAAGCGCACGCCTGGCATTTCGACCACGGACCTGGTGGGCCGCATGCTCCTGTGCACCAAGACGCACTTCATACAATCGCTGCGTGGCAGACTCTCAGGCGAAGAGGGCCCTGGCGACGCAGAGGAGCGCAAGAGGATCGGAGAGGAAATGGAGCAGCGTATCAAGGACTATGCGACCGACTCTACAGGCCTGGCCCCCGGATGCGACGTGTGGTATTGGCACGCGTCACGCCCGGTCAAGGAGCGGAGGACCACGCAGAGCTCCAGCCCCGGCGAGCGCCGACTGAGCGCTGGCGGGCGTCAACAATCCGTTCCGCACCAACACCACCACCACCACCATCACGCGGTCAAGGAAGAGAAAGGCAAGTTTGCGCAAATGGTGTCGGGCAGGGGCGTCAAGCCGGGGCAAGCTGTTGTCTATGTCGACGGCGGGTGGGATCTCTTCTCCTCGGGCCACATCGAGTTTCTCCGCAAGGTCACGCAGACGGAAGAGGATGCTGCCAAAGAGCGCGGGTGGTACACCGAAGAAGCGAAGGCAGAGCGGATAGAGAAGACGGGTGCGGACTACGGGCCTGTTTTCCTAGTTGCTGGCATTCACGATGACGAAGTCATCAACCACTGGAAAGGCGTCAACTACCCCATCATGAACATCTTCGAGCGCGGGCTGTGTGTGCTGCAGTGCAAGGTAGGCATCCCATTCCGGCCAAGTCGAGTAGAAGCTAATGTTCCCCAGTACATCCATGCCGTAGTGTTCGGCTCCCCCTTCTCCCTCTCCAAGGCGTTCCTCCTCACCCTGCCCTACGGCACACCCACTGCCGTCTACCACGGCATAACTTCCTTCATGCCTCTGACATACGATCCTTATGCGCCGGCCAAGGTGCTAGACCTCTATCGCGAAATCGACAACCACGATTTCCAGAACGTGAATGCGGGGGAGATTGTCGAGCGGATCATGAAAGGGAGAGCGATGTATGAGGAGCGTCAGCGGATGAAGGGCGAGAAGGGAATGACGGAGGAAGCCGAGAAGAGGCGGCAGGAGCTGGAGCAGGAGGCTGAGAGGGACAGACGAAGGAGGGAAGTGGAGGGGCAGTTTGGACTGTAGAAGTTGGGATCGAGTTAAAGGTGCATGCACTTAGTATTCATTAACTATGAGCTCGCGATTGAGGGCAGGGGCTTTTCAACATTACCTTGTGTAGAGTGGAAATACAAATAGACGGGTCCCAACTGCATGTGCCGCGGTTTGTTGCACGGCATCGGCAATTAGACTAGCGTCGGTTTTTATCTCCGCTCGGCAATCTGAAATCTCTCTGCATCGACTTGCTCTCCAACAATGCTCCATCTACTGTCCAGTCACCCTCCCACTCCTGCCCCACTACTCTCGCACTACTATCCAGCTACTTTCCCACTACTCTTCAATTTACTGTCCAGCAGCCCTTCAGCTTTGACGCAACCACAGCCCGCAACTCCTCTCTCCGCGCTCAGATCCGCCCATTTCTCCAGGATATGCATCTCTAAACACCTTGTCATCTGAACACCACGCACCCAGTGCGCAACACTCCCAATTGCCGTTATTTCCACACCACTACGACCTCAATTGGCCTTGTGGACCGACCAGCCAAGCAACCGAGCCATGGCAGACCCTGCGAACAGCACTGAAAAATGTATAGAAAACACGCCTGAGTTTACCCCTACGACCGCGACGACCAATACGACATCGACAGCGCCGTGCTCGAGTGAGAGGCCCACACGACCGAATCTCAGAAATGCGGGCGAGCATGGGGCCATGACTACTATGGGTGTGGGTGTGGCTGTGGAGGGGGATGGACAGGCAGGAGGAGAAGAGCATAGGCCGAGCAAGAAGCAAAAATTGTCCGGCACTGCATCCCGGAAGTCTAAGACGAAGCTGACTCCACAGCCTCCAACCCCTAATCCAAATCTGGAGGCGTTGCAAAAACCGTGGATGCTACTGCCACCGGAGCTACTTGCTTCTGTACATGCGCGGCTTGGAACGGCTTTTTGGGAAGAGAATTGTGTTGCTATTTTTATGACGAGGAACCAGAATATTAGATCTGGTGTCAATAAACTGAAGTCATACCTCGGCGCTGCCTCGAGAAATTCAAGGGTGACTGGGGCTGAGGTAGAGAAGGTATTGCTGAGCAAGAATCCAGTAATCGCTGTGTCCGCCATGGGCGAAGCGACCACGAAGATGGTGAGCGTATTGGAGGTGCTGAGGAGGGTTGCTGGGGGTGCCAAAGGAGAGGTAGATGGAGAAAAGGGCAGAGAAAGCGAGACGGATATGTGGTGCATGTACACTAGTCTCAGCTCGCAGATCATCAAGTACGAGAAGAAAGGTGCCAAGACGCCCAACCCCAGCAGCGGCGCGACAGACGTCCAGAAACTTGTGCCTGGAAATCAGAACGGGGACCAAGAAGTGAAGGACCAAGAAGAGGAGGATGCATCTTTTGAGCCAACGATAGCGGTCGAGAAGACTAGCGGGCATGAAGGCACAGCACCGAGGGAGAAGAATGTGCCGGTGCTCACAGTTTGGTTGTCTAAAGCTCCAATCCCGGAGTTCGAGAAGGAGTTTGGAGAGCAGAAGTTTGCTGTTGCGAAAGTGAGGGAGGAGGAGTGCTGAAGAACGGTTTGGGCAGGCCATACGAAAAGGCACCTGGAAATCAATGAACCTGGGCCTCATATCACTTATGTGGCTTGTGAGGGGGTCGCTGATATGGAGCACGGAGATGTGTTCCCCTATCCTAGAAGCCACAGGTGCGTGTCTTTGCCCACGGAAAGCTAGGGACCATATTATAAAAACAAGCAATCCGACAGACAGCGAGGCCAAGCTTCAACATGCCACGGGGGCTTTATCATAGTCATGACGAGGTCAGATATACATGCAAGCGCTTATACAAGTCTGTCAGCTTCACGACACCTTGCCTTGCTCTTGCATGTGGACTGAGCCCAACTCGAGGGACTTCCTTTTTAGAAGAGTAAAGAGAGAAAATAAGAGGAAGTGATCGAATAGGTCAGGTGCTCGGCAAAAGCTGCACACGTAGAGAATGGAAAACCCCTGAGCGACTACTGAAAACCTGGAAGTTCAAGACTGGTGCTACGCTTAGTGTAGATACGACTCTCATGTCAACGACAGCCACGCTGCACGTCTCACTATACGTACAAGATATACACATGAAGAGGTAACATTACATTAGAATGTGCGCGCGCTCTGCCCATGCTCGCTTTTAAAATGCAATGCCGACTCCAAAGAATGAACCGCCTCCAACGCCGTCAATCCATCCAACCGCCAACGCCGTCAATCAAGACAGATCCACCCAACGCACAATTCCCTTATTCCTCCTTAACAACATATCCCCACTCGTTCCCCACGCCCTCACCCTGCCCCCACATAATATTCTTCAGCCACGTCTTCACTATCTGCGTATAACGGCCTCCATCCCCATTCTCGCCCATATTAAGGGCGAGGTCCCTGCCGCGGAACTGAATATGCCCCACAGGCGCAATGAACCATGCTGTGCCGGCAGCAAACGCCTCGATCAACCGTCCTTCCCTATATGCCTCCTCGATCTCGAACATGGTGAACTTGCGCTCGACAACCTCGACGGCCTCAAGCCCTCCTTCGATTGTCGATGTCGCCGCGAGCCTTGTCCGTAGTAGTTCCAGAACAGACCGCCGCGTAACCCCATCCAGCACTATCTTCTCATCCAGATCCGCGGTAACGATTTGCACTCTTCCTTCTCGAGTCCTCCACACAACGAAGAAATTACTCGCCCCCGCCTCGGTAATGACGCAGTCCTCGCCGAACAGCCACAGTATCTGATGGAAGCCCTTTTCGCGCGCCTCGCCCTGGGCCACTAAACTGGGCCCGTAATTCGCGCCGACCTTTGCGTACCCGAAGCCGCCGGGCCACGCGCGACACATGTCATCCTGGGAGGCGAGGAGTTTTGCGCCGCCCGGAATGTCGTCCATGGGCGCGAAGCAGGTGAGCATTACGAGGAGGAGGGCTTCTCGTGGACGTTGGACGCCGAGCGCGAAATCCGTGCCTATCATCGCCGGGCGGATGTACAAGAATGCTCCGGGGCGGTCTTTGGGGAGCCATTTCGCGCCGTCGGTAGCGCAGAGCTTGACGATCAACTTGAGGAGTTCGGCGGGCGGGAAGGCGGGAAGAGCGATGCGAGTTGTGGACATGAGCATGCGTTTGCAGTTTAGCTCGGGGCGGAAGAGGCGCAGGTTGCCGTCGTGGCCACGATATAGCTTCATTCCTTCGAAGCACTGGGTCGCGTAGTGCAGACACGACGATGTTGGCATCAAGGATAGAGGTCCATAGGGTTGCAGAGAGGGCGCTTCCCAGCCAGATTCTTCGGTCCATTTGGCCTGGATCATGTGGTCGGTGCATACTTTCTGGGAGGCCATTTCTGCGCTTCCGATGGCGGGGACGGACCGAGGTGAGGTGGTCAAGGTGGTGGTGAGGAGGGAGGCATCGAGTTCGCCGAGAGCGGGAACGTGAGATTTGGTCTTGGAGAGAGCATGTTCGATACCGTGGGCAGTGAGATCGGAGACCTTGTCGTCCTCGACTACCGGAGGGGTGATTGCAATGGGTGCCATGTTGGGTTGATGTCTAGAAAGATGGTTAAACAAAGGGTGAGATGAAGGGGAGATGCGAGGATTGGACAATGCGAGAGTGGACTGACAGTCTTTATACGTACCTGATAATTCAGGAAGAGTCACACACCAGCCTATCACGAGGGCTATACCCGAACTAGCCAATTGTCTAATATGCACGGAGATGCACGGCAAAGGGAAGAGAAAACGGCTGTTTCGGCAGGAATACTGAAGATGTCGAGTAACTTTCCCAAACAGAGGCTTTGTGAAAATGGCTCGATGACAATGACTTGCACGCGTAAGGGTATTGATACTGATAGCAAATTGAGACAATTGAAACTCTTATACAACCACGGAGGCAATCGAGATGTGAAAAATCAAACTTGCACTCCGTCAACGTCCCGTTCCTGGACCGTTGCATAGGGCGTACAGGCCACGTGCCTTCACTATCCAGCTTGCCGCTTGTATCCGCGGGCGGGCGTTCGGATGTGCAACGACTCATCTCGAGCATTCAGCCTCGCATTGCGGGCCGGGAAAGGTTGCTATGCGCGTCATGCAATCTGTGACACCGCATGCATCAATTCAGAGGCTGCGATATCGGGATTCGATGGCTGGATGGCATACAGCATGAAGCTGTGCGCGACGACGCTGGCATTGCGATGAGCTCCAACTCGGAAATCGACGGTTCAACAGCGCTACGCCGCGATAAAACTCCAGCATTGGCGAATCAGATCACATACAAGAGACCACCTGCACAAACTCTCGCCTCGTAAGAGCAATGCCGCCATCGACCGTAGTGCGCCGTTGAGCTTTTCAGGAAAATTCTACGTACCGAACTCCGCTCAATGCATCATGTAATACCGTAAATAGCCACCCATCTATATCCGCCACAACCAAACACCAGGCCCCAAACTCTTATCACGATGACGACACCTCGCTCGCTCCACTAGCCGACAGAGTTTGCGACGCCTTGAGCCCATCAATCCCTGCGAGGATCCCGTCTGCGACCTCCCCGACGCGTCCTTGCAGCGCGGTGAAGTCCATGTTGGTCATTACTTTGTTGATCTGCTCCATCACCTCCTGCTCCTGGACCGTCTCCGCCATAACCTGCCCCTCGGTCCGCCAGTACTCCTCTCGCACGCCTCTGAGCGCAGGGTCTCGGTTTATCGAGTTTGTGAGCAGGCCCAGCGCGCGGAGCTTGTTCAGCGTCTCCTCAGACTGCCGTGTTGTCATTTCTAAGCGCTCTGCGATCGATGTGGGCTTCGCCATCCAGCGGTTCGTACTCGTGGTCCAGAGGATCAGCCCAAATAGCCCGTCCGTCACGGCGAAGGACAGGTACCGCAGAAAACGAACGCGCCAGTGCACAAAGTCGACTTCGTGAAGCGTTTTTGCCCTCTTATTGACCGTTATATCATATGTCCCCACATACCACATCTCCACTACCATCAAAACCAGCCCTGCGATTGTAGCGTGTATCCGAAACCGCGATCCTTCTGCTCCAACCAGAGATGACGTCGCGAGTCCGAGGACGGTGAGATGGAGAATGTGCGGCGCAATAATCTTGGGGAGACTGTAGATGAAGAAGTTCTGCGCATCGTTGCGCTCATTCGTGGTGCACCAGTCGCAGTTGACGAGTGTATCGGGCCCATATGCCAGATATATCAGCTTGTTCTGGCCACTGCCACTGAGCTTCGTCCGCAGTATTTCGTCCTCTGCCGTCAGCGGCCGCAGGAACTTGAGGCGCGTGAAGAGAACATTCCCTTCAATCTGTAGCCGGCTTTGCGTCTTCAAGAAGATGTTCTCGGGTGCAAAGTGTGGGAGGGAGAGGACCAGGCAGACAATTGCGCTGACAAACAGGAGATTCAGCACTCGCTGGACTTTAAGGGGGGTCGGCCGGACGGGGACGCTTCGAGAGGTTGCGCGTGAGAGGTTGAACTGGTTTACGAGCCACGGGAGGAGGAAGGGCCCAAATATAGTGAGCAGCGTGTGCACCGACTTGGGAAGGAATGTGAGGCGCGGTACCAACACGTATGAGACGAAGAACAGGATGAGGGACTGCTTGTTAATCATCGCGGCGGCAGTATTGGCGTCATGGAGGTAGCAACGGTATCGCGACAGCAGGTGGTGAAGATGTTCAGGTGTCCAAAAGAATGTGGGTGACGTGGGAAAGCGGCTTAGGCGCGTTGACCGGGCATGTGCAGGCGCCGCCCAGGCGTTCAAGCTAATGTCCGAGCTAATGTCCGTTTTAGACTAGCCTACTCTAACCACGTGGATGGCATATGCTCTGTATGCGGTCACATAGCACCTAGCGGTAGGTATCAAAAATATAGATGACGATTTCGCGCCACGATGAATTGATATTGGGGAGCGCGCTGCTCAGCTTCAGAACGTGTACCCCGTTAGTCTTTCTAGGCGAGATTCGACCTACCCGAGATGCCTTTCTGTCACTGTGGCTCACATTATGATTATATTGTTCCATGACGAATTGGTGTTGGTTTAAACCCTATTGGAATCCATTACGCATATCTACATGCGATCTCAGATTGAATACGCAGGAGATGAGCAAATGAGATAGCACTAGAACAACTACATGCATCCTGTCGCGCAATCTATTCTTTTCACGTCAACCCGCAGTCATTTCAAGATATTTTCATAAATGGCCCGACCCGTACTACCACTTTCCAGAATCACCTCCTCCCACTAACACACAACCATTCCTGATTCTGAGGAATGAAACAAATCGAAATCGTCTGACAGTCACCTACTGTGATAGCGCAGTGTCAATACCTTGCCTCAGGGTTGCGGGGTACTGTTAAGGAGACGAAGTGGGAGGATGTGGAAGAGATGTTACTGTTGGAGAAATTGGTGAAGCAGAAGTTGGTGCAGAAGGGATTGTTGGGGGAGGATTTGGTGGAGATGTAGTTGGTGGAGATGTAGTTGGTGGAGGAAGAGTTGGTAGAGCAGTTGTTGGTGGAGAAATTGTTGGTGGAGCCGCTGATGGGGCTGTTGGTGTAGGAAGAGTTGGTAGAGCAGTTTTTGGTAGAACACTTGCTGGCGGAACACTGTTCGGAGCAGAATTATTTGCATTTTGACCAAGGACTTTGGTTTCAACCATTCCAGATTGTGCCATCACCACGTTCTTCCCTCCTGCCACATTCTTCCATTCCTTGGCCGTCTGGTTCATATTAGAATCTTCTGGGAATAGTAAAGTGGTGGATATGCGACCCGTAGATGTCTGCGTTAGCCGTGCCGTCATGACAGCAATATTTGAGTTGCCGAACATTCTTGCATAGAGGGCTGATAAGCAGAGGGCGAATAACAGTACCATCAATATGAAAGCCGGTATACCAAAAGCATAGTGAAACTTGATCTTCCGCTTCATCGGTCTCACAGAAATCTCCACTGTTTCGTTCGCTCTTCCAGCATTGTACGCCCCAAGGGCGCCTTTAGTTCCTGTCACTACTTGAGCTGAGAAATCCGTCCAGAGTAGATTCAATATGGTTGCCGTGCCGTCCGTGGACGCAGATAAATTCTGCCAGCGCTTGAACATCGCAACATTGGAGAACCCCGAGTAGTCCGTAGCCGGCATCTCGCTAACAGGGCCTGAATCCTTGCCAATACCGCCCGCCGGCTGCGGGTCGTAGACTCTCGCCATGGCGTTGCGGTAGAAATCGCTGGCGGGCATGTTTTCTTCTGTATAACCCCAACCAGACCATTCTACGGTGGAAGAGAGACCGACGAGATAGAGCAAGGCTTTGCGGACGAGGGTGATGTTGGGAAAATTGATGTATGCAGAGGATATGAGACCCCAAATTGGAGTGATGTTGTCGAGACTTAGGCCTGTGTCTTCGATGCCCCATAAGGGCATGTCGTCCTGCGTCTGGTAGGTCTTGTCACGCACGTCTGTGACGGAGAGGTTCTGGAGTCCGTCGAGGCCGGACATTTGAAATGTCACGGTTTTGAGAGTGGCTTTGGCGGTGCTGGCGCAGGTATATAGTGCAGAGGACCATTTGCTTCCAGTTTCCCAAACAAGGGATGATCCATTGTCGATTCGTTTGGGTGCTCCTCGGACCAGGCCGCACTTGACGAATATGTTCGTGATATTTGCTATGTCAAGGTTGCCGGCGCCAGAGCATACCAACTCTTTATAAGAGTTAACAGCTACGATACAATGAAGAGCGTTTCATAACTTTACCTGCTGTATCCCAATCTGAGCGGGTTATTCCGAACGGGTTGCGAATGGTTTTGTCGAACAGAATATCGAAGTAACTGCCAAACGTCCCCGATATGCCTAATCCATTAAAAGGATCCGAGAAATTGCTAGGTATTAACTCAAACTGTTTGCCTACATGCGAATTCAAGTACGAGAATGCTTTGGTATGAGTTGCATTGTTGTTTGGGTTCGAAACGTTAAGGTAGAACATTGACAATCCATTATTCTGATAGGCCGCTTTATAAGCTCTACCATAAAGATCCGGATGGTCTTGTGCCCTATCATGATCATAGTGCGGCCAAGTTTGATTCAAGTTCGTGAAGCCCCCTCGATCAGTCAAGAAGATCTTATCAACCGCCAATCCACCCAGAGCTCTTGGGTCAGAGACCACACTCCAGTCCAGACTGAGATTTGTATTCACGCAACTAGTCTCTGGTTGAATGAAGAGAAGATCTTCCGTCCAGGTTGCGCCCTTTGTGAAGCCGACGGGAACGGTGTGGTTCCTGAAACCGATTCCGCCAGTTTTTGCATCGACTATGAGTCCGTCTATTGCCAAGATGTTCTCGTCCATTATGAGGCTCCTTATTTCGCGGAAGGTTCCAACATCTGTTGCAGTGCCGTTGTCTATCCAATCCAACGCTAGGTGCCGGGTTTTGATGACTTGACGCCATTCAATATCAAAATAATTCGATACCGTAGTCGGGGAGCTAGAGGTACCACTGGAGTATATTTCGCGCAGAATTGGAGGCACCTTAGTGCTATAGTTGTATGGTATATAAGCATTGAAAGCACCATCCGTGTCATTGGTGCTAATGATAACGACCGTGTCTGAATATGGACACGCCCTAGGGCCTTGCGCAATGCCATGACCCCAATTGCATTTTCGAGAAAGTGTAATGTTTCCTCGAGGCATGGTTGCCGCACCAAACGACGATGGGTCTTCTGCGTATGCAAATCGCGCTACTGTGGGACCCGAGGGCTCAATAGCATCGTAGAGGCCGAGTGGAGTAACGAATCCGGCGATAGCTATCAGTGTGCTTATGGCAGGGGCTAGCATTGTTGTAACGAGAATTCTTCTGCGTACTCCATGGGTACTGGCGGTATCGGAGCGGAGTATGTCGGGCCAGTAGGAGCTTTGGAGGGAGCGACCTGCAACACTCCTGGATGTAGTTGAGAATGGGTTTTTAGCGAGGAGCGGATAAGGCTCACCAAGTGACTGCTGTTTCGCTGTCTTGGAGAAGGCCTGCGACGATAAAGGCAATTATGTTTGGGCAAAGAATTTGTGCTATGACTGTCAGCTATGAGCGATTCTAGTTTGGAGGCTGAACTCACAAAACACCATTCCCAAGGCGATCAACCCGGCTACATGGCCGACGGTGAGTTCGGCCATTTTGCGCAGGTTCTATACGAAGTGAAGACGAAGTAGTCTAGTGCAAGGGCCACGCGGAGTCTGAGTTGGTTTTCTGTCACTGAACAGAGCTGTCTCTTCCGAAGTCTATGATAGTAAAATGCAAGTACTTGCGTTCTCTTTATCGTATATGCTATCTGCCAACTTCAACCCTGCACTCATACCATTCGAGTTATGTGGACCAAGTCGCACACCATACAGTCTGGGAAATGAGGGACGACCAGCCTTCGCCAAGCACATTTTACCAGCCGTCTGAAAGCTACCTTGACCTGTTGCTGCAAGGCGAATTGGAAAGGCTATCCAAGACCAAGTCAAATCGTCTTGCAAGGCAACTTTCACTGACAAGGCAGATCGGAAAGATTGTGCAAGGCGACTTTCACACACTCGAGGCAACAGTAGAACTTCCCTGGAAGGTTAAAATATACCGTTCACCGGTCCCAACATATCCAAACGAAAAGTTTATGGATCCTACAGACCAATCGCGGGTGGAAGCAATGTGATAGTGGCATCCGCCAAAGTGTTTTAGCCACGATGTTGTCATGTTGGGATTGCATTTGCATTGTCTAATACGGCTACCCCGTCTTCCATCCAGCATTACGCTGTAAAGCAGACCAACACCCCTAGAAAATTATATGGCGCCGCGTGTTCCACGAACCTAGTCTGAGATCGAAGTCTTCTCCAACCACCAGTATAATGGCACACCCCCGAAGCCTACTCATCGTTTATATTTCAAGTCTGTCAGTTTTAATCACTGTCGCTCAAGAACCAACTTCAACTACAGCACTCTACGAGAATCCTGGTTACACGATCTGCTACGGATCTGGTTCCATCTGCGACGAGTCCGACAAATTAAGCTGGGTCTGCTGGGACAAAATCAACCTTCTGAATGCGTGGCCATATTTTCAATGCTTGTGCGAGTCCGGTTCACTGAGTGCGATGGAAAGGTAAATGGTGAAATTGCTGCTAGTTTTGGCCTTCTATACTAACAGAGATGCAGCTGCGAGGATTGCCAGAGTTATTACAATATCCTTGTATTGGAAGGAACCCACTGGATAAGACATAGATGCGAAGAGAATAACCAGACGATTGCACCGATTCCAGCCAGCATCTTGTCAGTTGTCTCCGCTTACAATGTTAGTCTCACAGGCATTCGATCAGCGTCATCAACACCGACGCCGACAAGGATAAGTCTCGCGCGTTCCACCTACTTCACTTCGACTATCGTTCTCAATGGAATGCCCACTACCTCGCTGCCTTCTGTAGCCAATACGGTAGTAGCAACGTCAGTGCATGCGATAGCAAGTACGGGAGAAGGAGCGAATAAGAGCACCGTTGGATACTGCGTGGTAACTGTCGTAGCTGTACTTGTGTGTGCTTTCATCGAACGTATTACCATAGTGTGACATTTCGTTCTTTTCTCGCGCACGGCTATGAACTAAAGGCTATCGTCTGTTATTGCGCTTGGAATGAATAATCCGAGCGATGAGGCGATTGACAGCCTCGTCTGTGAGGTGCAGACCTGCGACGGAAGTCTGAAGTCGCACATGCTGTCATGTAGCTACCATGACAAAGCAGGAATTTGGATGCCCCATGTCCGAATACGGATGCTGATGAATTGATGTAAATCAGAGGGTGTATGTCAAGGACCAATTGATGTAAATCAGAGGGTGCATGTCAAGGACCAATTGATGGATGGTTGGCGGTCGTCGTGTTTGCGGTTAAAATTGCAGCCGGGCTTGGCGCTATTGTTTATTGAATGACCTCACCATTGGCGCCTTTTAATTTCGAAGTTTTGGAGGAAGGCTGCGCGCCATCCCAACTTGCACAAAGTATTCTCTGCGTGTTCTCAGGCTGCGAAAGACGATTTCAGACTTTAACCATGGCCATTATACAGAATTGGATGCCGCCGTCGCGCGAGAATTGGGAGCGTATTTCATTCGTGTGGCAGTTCTTCCCTCTGGTACATTGACCGCCCCTTTTGGCCTTGTAGGTGTACTTGGGTATCATGCTGACCTATATATCCACAGGCCACAACAGTCCAATGGCTGATAGATTGGTACCCGCAAGGCAAGACATCCACCGAATTCCGCTTCAACATACCAGGGAAGATAGGCTGGGCATCGATGGAGTCGGCCGGTTTCCTCACGCTGCTCTACATCATGTACGCTCTGCCCCAAGAGCTGGGGATCAGCCAACTGCCCCGGGGTAACTGGATCATGGCCGGCTGCTTCGTACGTCTGTTCTCGAGCTTTGCACGAATCCTGGCTAACGCAACGTCCCCCAGGTTATCCACTATCTATACCGCGCAATCGTATCGCCCCTGTTCCTCAACCCGAGCATGTCCCCCATGAACCCATTGGTCTGCGCTCTCGCGTTCCTCTTCCAGCTATTCAACGCGACATGCATCGGCGGCTGGCTTGCGGGCTACGGGCCCACGACCGTGAACGACTGGGCGGGGCGAGTGTGGATTATGGAGGCTGGACTCGTGATTTGGGCTTTCGGGTTGCTTGGGAACATGTTTCACGACGAAGACCTGCGCGAGATTCGGAGAGCTGCGGATCGCAAGCAGCGCAAGGAAGCCGAGAAGCTGGGGAAGCCGCCGGCAGGCGTGGACAAGGTATATATGCTGCCGGAGAACGGGCTGTTCCGGCATGTCCTCTACGCGCACTACTTTTGCGAATGGATCGAGTGGGCAGGCTTCTGGATGGTGGGCGGCTGGAATTGCCACCCCGCAAGGACCTTCTTGGTGAACGAGATATCGACGATGCTCCCGCGGGCACTGCAGGGTAAGAGGTGGTATGTGAAGAGGTTTGGCAAGGACAAGGTGGGCAACAGGAATGCCGTCATACCAGGCCTGATATGAGGGGGTCGTGGATGGTCTACCCGGCCAAATCGGACAGTCTGAGAATCACATGCAAAATCGACCAATGAGCAGCGTCAGCGGAAGAGCATTGGGTCTCCGACTGCCCGAGCGCTGGCGTATCTCGCAAGGTCACTCATTCAACGTCTATCGTGGAATTGAGTCCCATGGTTCTCTGTACCGGGCTGTTGTTGCCCCGAGCGGTCTTGATGCTCGATTCAACGGCCCGCATGGGCGGGCTCGATAACGGATAGGCGAGATAAACAATAAAGCGAGACAGCAGCGAGAGTGGAAAGCTGCTCGACAATCAATTGAAAATCAATAAAACAATTCCACTCGGGAGCGGCATGGTGAACATGACATTTTTCCAGGAATAGAGAGGCAAATGGCCGCTTGAATGGTCACCCCACCAAAAAAGCTGAACGCGAGTGGTGGTGAGCCTCTCTTTCTCTCTTCCAGTGAATGGGCCCCGTGCAACACGACTGCGCTGCAACATCCCGAGGGAACTCTCGTGTCCCTGCTTAATATAGCGCAGCGAATCAGGTG
Source organism: Beverwykella pulmonaria (assembly GCA_001599595.1). NCBI lineage: Eukaryota > Fungi > Ascomycota > Dothideomycetes > Pleosporales > Melanommataceae > Beverwykella > Beverwykella pulmonaria. The sequence continues at coordinate 732,904 of BCHH01000004.1, forward strand.
CGTGGTCGCTCCCAGCAAAACAAGAAGATTTGCGGAGAAATGATGTCGACGGGGCCGGGATTAGAGTAGTAAAAGGGACGGGGGAGCAAAAACAAGCTCTGCGGTCGTGGACAATGACACGATTGCGCTTTGAGACTCGAGAAAATGCGTGCGAACCTGCGTCTGCTGTGACATTTCTGCCGCAGAGAGGGTTTCTGGTCCCTGAGGCTGGAGACGGCGAGGGGCGCGCGCAGGCGCCGAGAGAGCCGCCGCAAGACACAGGTGACGGCGCCTCTTTCTGGCACACCACAGCCACCGCCCGCGACCTCATGGCCGCTTTCTAAGATTAATCCTGGCCATGGAGCGTCCCAAAGCGTGCCGCCGCTAGAAAGCATTGGGCTCTCTTGCTCACGAGCTGGGTGTCGGGGAGCTTGGCGTGACTGGCCGTCAACTTATCAAAGAAGTAACGTTCACCTGCCAGCGCACACTTATGAGGCTTGAGTCTCGACGACGCTTCTGCTCTGCACATACTCGTCCTCTTGATACTAATTAGCTACCCGTTCGCGTCCCCTTGCGTGCCCTTGCGTGCGCCCGCGTCACTCCGTTGCATCCCCGGTCCCAACCTTGCGAGTCCCGAACGCGCCTCCTGGAAGAATCGGCCAGCGATCGCCCACCTTCTCCACCATTCCCACCTCCTCCTGCACAACCTCAAGCCTCTTGCTGTCGACTGGCTCTTCCCTTCCTCCTCAGCCTCTCAGCCTGGCCGCCTCTCGCTCCAGACCCGTGGCATCGTCGTAAGTCGAATCAGCCCGCCCAATACGGGCGCTGCACTGCAGCGACCTGCGCATTCCACCGACATCTCACGTCTCACCCACCCGACAGCGCGACACCTCCGCATCCGTCGCTGCTGCCATATCTGTCCTGCCTTTCTTCTCACTTTTTGCCGTCGCAATGGCGTCGTCGCAAAACAGCACTGCTGCTGGTACGTCGTCTCTCTTTGTCTCGTCGAGTCCCTCTCCAATTCGTTCGTCTGCAGCTCCCTCATCAACCCCGGCCTCGTCGCCCGCGCCGTCGCCAACACCGACACCTTCGTTAACACCCTCTTCAGCGACTCCTCTCCCGTCGTCCCAGCAGCCGAGCTCGTCGGTCATCGTTCAGCCATCCTCCTCACTGATTCCCTCTTCCAACACCCCGATCCCGTCGTCGGCTGCTCCCGCCCCATCATCCTCCGCTGCTCCAGCACCAATATCGACCGTCATCGCATCTTCACGCCCTCCTTCGACCATAGTATTCACAAGCTATGTCACCCCCACCCCAACGGTGTCGGGTGAAATAGTCACTCCGTCCGTTGTCATCGTAACCGTCGCCATATCGCCTTCTGCAGATCCAGCAAACTCAAATGCAGTCACCTCAGGACCCGCGTCGTCGACTACGGCCCCCCCAGGGCTTGCAAATGTCAACTCGCCCAAGAGCACGGGAGGCCTAGGAACTGGTGGGAAGACGGCCATTGCGGTAGTGGTCCCCGTTGTGGTGGTGGCTTTGCTAGTCCTTGCCGGCATCCTCTTGTGGAGAAAACGCAAGCAGCGGAAGAGCGCAGAAGAGGCGCGGAGAAAGGAGGTGGAAGAGTATGGCTTCAACCCCAACCACGACCCCACGCTGCCTGCTGTCGCCATGCAGTCGGAGATGGCCGAGGACCAGAGCGGCTACAGAGGGTGGGGCAACACCACCAACAGCTCGAACCGCAAGGCCTCTACAACGCTCAACAGCGGCATGGCGTACTCGGACAGCAACAGCAATCCCGGAGGCTACCAGAGCCCAGGCTCGCCAACTGCAGCCGGATCCGATGGACACTCGGTTGACCCATTGGTAAATGGACGAAGAGAAACGCTCGACTCAGAAGGCATTGGTGCTCTCGGCGCCGCTCCCGCCGCGGGTCAGAACCAGGCAGGCGTTCACCGAGGGCCCTCCAATGCCTCTTCGTCCTATTCTGCGGCGGCACATTCCGACAACTCTGGCGACTATCCCATACCACTGAACAACCCGCAAGACTACTACGACAACAACGCCTACTATGCACCCAATCCCTACGATAACAACGGTTACGGCAACGGTGGTCAGCCGGTCATACGAGACGTGTCTGCAAGACGGAATACGAGAATCGAGAACCCCACAGTTTTCCCTCAACAAGGCAACTCCGGCATTGCACAGAATTTTTAGCGTGCTATGATTTGACATCGTTCTGATTATTGTTTGTACTTGTCCGCATTCACTCTTGTCTCCGATTATTATATATCCAACCGGCGTTCTTTGGGCGGTTTTCTTCATTCATCTTCTCACTGCATTGTCGGCATGCATCCAAGCCTCTTATTGGTGCTTGCCCCACAGGTCGAATCGGGTGGGACTGAGTTCGTATTCGTACCCACACCTGATATCGATTGGCTTATATACGTACAAGTAATCATTACCACTTACACCCAGTTGAAAGTGCGTTCTGGAAGCTCGTTTTCTTTCCTGCATTTTGTCATCTCGCCATGAGCCCAGCTCGAATGATATTTTCCTTTTGTTTGTCTCTCTGTCACATCACACTTGTGGATGTTGTTCACGCACTCGAAGCTCACGACATACTGCTTATGTCGCTGTCATATCATGCACCTGCTGTTATAACCTTTGTAATTTGTGCGCAGTTTTCCTTGCTTCTTTGGGCATGGCAATGTTGCGTTTCCCATCATTGTTATTTTGTTATCCATTTTTTGTGGCTGTGTTGTGAGCCTTCAAGTAGATTGCGGAATTCGAGCATACCCCGATCGATCGCTTTCTCTCAAGTTTCCGTTTGTGTTGGGCTTACGCCGTTTGTTGTAGTCTTGGAGCAAGCGCCGGAGGGTGGAGGATACTATGGGTGGCATGAAAGGACGGGACGGGATGGGATGGGATTGGAAGAGGAAGCTTTGTAAGACATGGGCATGGGACTGAAAGATAGGAATATTGAAGAAATCAAAACAACACGTTGAATCTTTGAAATGTATCTCGCGCATACCGCAGCATCAATTTACAACTACTTTATATGTTTGCACAGCAGCACTGCAGACCATTCGTTACTTGATTCATATCTCCACACCACTACGCCTACGACTTGCAATCTACCACGCATTTTCACAATCTGCACCTATTCACATGCCTCTCGCTCTCGGCCCATGATCGAATCAGATCGATGGGCTTCTTGGCGCAGTGCCGCGGAGGCCGTTTGTTGGGAGTATCGGCATATCCACTAATTCTAATCTAACGACAAGCCGAGGCTTCCTTCTTCCCATCTTGAACACGTTTTCTGTTTCCCATTGAGCGTTCTGTACCAGGTTATCGAAGTGTACGTAGATTCGTTCCATGAATGCACCATATCGCTGGACGTCGCCTTTGCGTCAGAATAATCGCTTCTCCTGGGCTTTCTAGCATTTCTTGCAGGTTGTCTTCTCATCGTCTGTCTCGTGCTCTTGATAGTTGCGATATCGAGTTATCAGCGTACGATGTAGAGATTCTCTGAATACAGCTTTATCAAGTCCACATATCGCTTTAGGACTCCTAGCGTGAAAGTAATTGACCATGAAGTCTTATTGATGTCATCTGCATTCAAGCTACCGGATTTTATTTAGTCCCCATAGCAGTGAGCGTCAAAGAGAAGTTGGCATAGAGAGTTTGATACAGGAAGCTAGTCGAGTGCCAAGTTGGTAGAGAGAAGGGAGGAAGACCTAATTATATCCTTTCCAGGCTTGGGGACTTGATATTTGTTGCCAAAAATGTACATGGAGATCCAGTTGAAAACAGCGCCATCGGGCCCTTCCATCCATCCACATATGGACCAAGTCGACGTTCGTGTTTCGAGCATTGTCGGGGTACCTCTCACAGTACAACTAGTGAACAAAGAGCTAGAACGTCTTGACATTGTCTTCGAGGAACTTGACGGTCTTGTCCTCCGCTTCTTTGAACTTCCCTGGCAAACTTCTTGCTGTCCATGACTGGGATTTGTTTTCTCCTCAGTATCCCCCATCATAGGACCTTCTTTCTCATCGTTTCGTTGATTCTCGCATTGAAGAGTGTTCAGAGCCCTACTCGACGGCTATAGGAAGAGCGGTGTAACTCCTTGACCTAGCGCGGCTCCCTTCATGCTCGTCTCCCATGTCTCACCGCGCTTTTAACTGAAAGAGTGTTGGTTGAATAGTCTTTTCACGGTCGATGTAGAACACTGGCTAAAGAATGACGTCGCTCTTCTTCGACTGGGTTCACGCCCGTTCATCCTTTGTCTGGGTGTTCATTTTGCTCGACTCGGCTGGAGGCTTCAAGTCTTCTGATTTTGACTTCCTGGACCTTTAGATACTGGTCTCCAACGTGCTGGCTTTCGTAGACCTGGCCTTCCCAGATTTTTTCCCTCTCCCTCCCGGCTTCATATCTTCACTCGTATGATAAATGGCTGCATCTTGGCTTCGAAGACAACCTTGCTCACTGTCCCAATCTCGCACCATCTTCGTACGATTCGCATCCCAGGCAACCCACGCTGCAGCCTGGAGGAAGCAATCCGTAACATCATCCAGCTTCTTCAACTCCAGGACGTCAAGTCTCGCGCTCTTCCGCCCACCCTTGGCCTTCTCAGCTGCACACAACGCAATCCTCGTAGCCTCGGCGTCTGGGGAGAACGTGAAGTTAATAAGGGTACAAATTCCATGCAGCCCGTCCCTCAATCTCTTCTCAGACGATGTTACTGTGGAACAAGTCTCAGACGTAAGCCACGACCTCAAAAGCTCAATCTTAGCCTTCTTCTCCGCCCTTCCTCGACTCGTTTTTTTTACAGCTGGTCTCTTCTTCGTCTTCATCGTCTCCTCCACTTCGCCCTCTGGACTTACGATCAGCTCATCTTCTACTTCGTTTACCCCCCTCTTCCCAGTCTCGGCTCGCATGTCCTCGCCGATCCAGAAATTGCCCACACGTTTCGGGTCTACGCCGAATATCTCATAGCCATGGTTTCGAGAATCGGTGCTTTCAGACTCAGCGCGCAATGCGGTGAGAATAGCCCATAGCATTCCCTCCAGCGTGTTCACTCGCACAGTCCATTGCTGGATCGCCACACCGCCCGAGGATCTCCATCGTTGGCGTTCAATCAAGATTATATCTGGCCTGTACGGCAATAAAGTGTGAGATAAGAGCGTGTATGCCGTGGTTGACAGTGCGGATGGCGTATACGCATCTTCGGTCTCCTCATTTACCATGGACTCCGTTCCTGTCCTTCTCTTCTCTATTGACTTCCACGCCTCTTCCACGACATCTAACCGGCGCCAAGAGATGATATTCATTTCTGTGCCCACATATTCCTCATCGCGGCCACCGTCCTGCAGTGTTGAACTTCCGACCTTCACATCTGCAACACAAAAGGCAAGATTTTTGATGCCCATGTCGATGCTCAGAATCCGAATGCTCTTTCCTGACCCCGAAGATGTTGGTAATCGAGATACTGTCAAATCCCGGGACAGTCGCGTGATCAAGTTTTCTTTCCTTCCACTTGTAGCGGAGCCGATCCGTGTCAGAAGAGCTTGCAACGTCTTGATGGTGAGCGTTGGGGTCTTTGGCGCCATGTTGAAAAGTGGTACATTTATTGATGAACAGGGAACCCCGGAATTTTCAACACAGACCCAAGAAGAACTTCGAAGTTCATGGTTTCACTCGAGGAAGTGTGCATCAACTTCGTCAACACCATGCAATGGTAGCGAAAGCTCAACGAGCTATGAACTGACTGTGGCAAGGAGATGGATCTGAAAAAGGCAACCGAACTTGATGTGTTGGTAAGCAACGATAACAATGCGATGTGTTTCACGGACAAGACGCGTGCTGTGATGAAAAATACGGTTGGAGATTCAACCGCCTCACCGAGTCACATGACATCACACCAGGCCTCACACTCCTCTATCAATGTATGGGATAAGATAAATCCAGAAAGAGCTCTTTCACAACAGCAAGCCCAAGATATTGACATCCCAGCTAACATTCACATGGAAAGAGCGAACAGTGTGGGATGCTGCTGCTGCGCCACTCCCAGCAAACGGCGCTATTTTTATCTTCCATCACGCTTATTGAACCTCTTCCACGTTTCTCACCGCAATCTTCAATCACCCCCAGCTTCCCACCAGCTCATCAAAGCACGACTTACACCTCCACACTCAGTCTCTACAGCAAGCAAGCCCCTCGAGAAAAATGGCTCGCGGCAACCAACGTGACAAGGCTCGCGAGAAGAATCTGAAGAAGCTGGCCGAGCAGGTTCGAAGACCCCCACCCCACCTCCGCCACACCGACTTTTATCTTTGCGCATTCTAACGCAACATCTCGAACAGAAAGGCGGAAACCAAGTACGTATATATCGATTTTCATTCATGCTGCCGGGTTTTGGAGAAGTTGGAAGGGCGTTCTAACGGCTTCCGTGGCAGAAATCGGGCTCTGAACTTGCACGCGCAAAGGAGGACGCGGCGGCCATTATGCGCGCCAAACAGGCTGCTGGTAAGCCGATTCCTTAGGCACAGATAGGGGAGAGGGTGGGATGCTGACGTCGTGTGTGCGAAGCCGATGCGAAGAAAAGTGGCGCGGCGAAATAGTTGCCCCCGTTACACGGACCGGGAGGGCATCGATGGACGTGGTCTGAGGGGGACTTTTGATTCTTACGGCGATATGGGGGATTGGGATGTGGGAGCTGCGGGCTTTGGCTTTGGCTTTACGTACTTGACAATACACGATTATGAATTGACTGGCTGTGATGTTTCTAGCTTGCCCAGTGCACTTTTGATGCTCACTCCTACCTCTTCTCACACTCACTCACAATCAATTTGAGGCTCAAGAGTTGAAATATAGTCTCTCAGAGAGTTTGATTCAAGATTCTATGGTCTTTAAGTTTTACAACAAAACAACACTACCACGCGTGCACGCCGTGGATGGATTACGGTATAATGCGAACGCCGCCAAAAATACGAAGAGAAAAAAAATATGGTATAAGGGGGTTATCAAGTCATCCCAGCAAGCATCAAACCCCCCGTGGTCATCATAACCAAAAGAATCTTGCAAAGGAAGCTATTACTATCTTCCGTGAATAGTTGCGCCGAGCTACAGCTTCACCCTCCACTCGTTGGATAGGCTTAAAATGACCCTGCAAAGCCGCCAAAGTTGTTCACTGCGGCGGCCGCGGGGAAGTCGTTCACGCCACACAGACACGAGCATGAGCATGCCTGGCCTGCAGCATTGACGCCCTGGCCCGCGGCGACGGTCGCGGTGGAGGCTGCGGCGGCGCCAGTACCGGTTGCTCCTGCGCCGCCGGCCAAGACGGTGACAGTGGAGGCTGCGGCTTGGGCACCAGGGCCGACGTTCTGGATTGCGGCAGTGGTCAGCGGCGCGGCGTCGGTGCCGTTTTTGTTGATAGCGAGTTGCTTGAACGCGGCCATCGTCTTGTCGCCACTGGTCTGGGCATTGATGGAGAAGACCATGCCCTTTCCGCAGTGGACGCCGACTTTTTGTTTGCAATAGAACCCTTTCCACTTCGTTAGCTGTCGTTCGAAACGGCTTCAATAGAGAAACGTACAGAGAGGATCCGTCGTCGAGACAGTCATGTTCCACGTCACACCCGGCTTTCCATCTGGGTTAGGCATGAATCCCGAGTCCATGCCGCCATCCATCTTGTTGCAGGGCGCGGCGAAGGTTGACTGCGTAGCCGTGTGGTTCTTTTGCATGAAGACGAACTCGACCACATCGCCTACTGCTGCAGTGATCGCTTCGGGCGAGTATCCTAATATGGGCGCCATTCCGGTTGCGACGGGCTTCAGTCCTCCTACAACGACCTGTTTGCTATTAGATGTTGTCGCGGAAAGGCTGGAGCCAGAATCACTTACAGTGTGTGTCATTTGTCCTGGTGCGGCGGCGGCGGCGGTCATGACCTGCATCATCTGGGCGCCAGCAAGGCTGGCCACCATCGGCAGTGCAGAAATGTACTTCATTATGACTAGATTGGTGTGTGTTGTGTTGTTAAAAGAACGTAAATGCCTGCACTGCAAGCTATGGAGTGAAGTGGACTAAGGGGTGAAGGAGGAAAGGCAAAGACTGAATGGCTGAGGAACGAGGGCCGGCTCGGGAATAGTATATGAGAACCGGAAAGAAAGAGAGTGGAATGGTTTGACCGGGACCGAATGTTATGAGAGAGGAGACAATGTGGGAGTAAAAGTGGTTGTCCAGGGCACTCTTCTGCTTAAATCTACGCATGAAATTGGGTGTCCGATAACGTGCATCGAGACGGAGACACCACGAAACATTGCAGCCCCTCGGCTTGGCAGGTATCCGGGAAAGCTGCAAGCCATGGGCGAAAATGAACTGATTCTACTGAGGCAGACGCGAGCAACCTTGGTTCTGGCGCCTGGAGTGTCAGAGATGAGTTTGGAGGGTGTCGCGGTAGTGTCTCACGTTACGCCTCGCTTGTGGGCACGGCCTCCAACTGCGCAGCTAAGCTTTATTTACGAGTACCAAGCTCTGAGGCACAGGGGGATTTTCGGTGGGCATGCCTGAACGGAGAGGCGAGGAGCGAGCCCGATGCATGAAGACTGAGGGATGTTGTGTATCGGCCTTAGGATCCGAGGGTAGCTTGATGCACCGGACGGGGGAGTTGTACAACAGAACACCGCGGGAACACGCCTCGTTGCCGCTGATTGGCCCGCCACACCATCCAACACATGGCGGGCACCGCTGTCTGCACCAACTGACAGGGACGACGGCTGGTGTGTGCCGAGACGGACATATCTTTGATTATTATTTTTTTCACTGCCTGTCTGCCTCAATGTCCACCATCATTTCTGTCCCTGCCCGGGTTGCGCACTGTTAGAGGCCGCCTGCTGCTGGCCTGCGTGCAATCCTGTGTAGTAGCCTGCATAGTACCAAGACATCATCAGATTCTTGAGATTCTCATCCTGGACTGGTAGGCCGTTAGAACGTTTCTTGACGATCATGTCTGGGCGTTTAGCACGGGGGTGACAAGCCGGGTGCGTACCTGAGCCGAGGAGGGCCTGTGGCATTGAGGCGGCGAGCGGCTCTTCATGCTGTGGCGGCAATGGGGTTTCTGCCGGCTGGTCTTGGTGCCCGGAAGTCGTTGGTTCCTATCCCCCAGTGAGTGATGAGGCTCGAAATAGGACGAAGTCGCCCAGAATAGCTGCCGGGTGATTCATACCTCTGCCTGAGCTGTGCCGGCTTCGTCCTGATCCGCATGCGTGGACCTGGTTTCTACTTCTTCTATGAGATCGCCATGCTCTCTGCAAGGGTTAGGGCTTGTTGCTTGCGTAGGGGATTTGAGTTGTGCCTACTCTGCCAACTGTCTCAATTCCTCCTTGCTCAGCGCGTCTTCTAAACGCTTGCCCTGCGCCTGAATGCTGTAGTACTTCTGTGCCGACGTTAGCGGCAAGCATATGGTAGGTGGTTTTTGAGACTGACCTTGTACTCGTTCAGCGCCTCGTCCCATGAGTTGATCAACATGGAATCGTCCCAAGCATTCTGGTCGTCGAGGCTAATCCCAGGTGCCATCGTGTTGTGGTGAGTTTAAGGTGTTGTATCAATGGAAATGGCTCGGAAGCTCTGTCAGTGGCGAGGTGGTCGCCTCTTTCTCACACTCGAAGTAGCTTTCTAGGTGCTAGCGAGAGTACAGAATAGGAAAGCCAAGTTCATTTTCTAATCTCAAGGTTGGAAGTTGAGGCTTCCATTCATCATTCGGCTTGTCCTCGGGCGCATCCGTTAGCGCCGTCGCCAAAAAAAAGTTCGACGCCCGAGCTCCCTTCCACTCGAACTTTTCCTGCACAGCGACAAGGCAACATTTCAGCTTCACCCCACCACAGCCGACACACACCGTGGCAATGGCTCCCGAGGATATCAAGGGCAAGAAGCGCAAGGGTTCGTGCTCTCGCAATTTAATTTTCGAGTCTGGCTAATTATTCTCTCCAGGCGCCGCGGACGCCGCACCCAAGCCGAAGAAGCAGAAAAAGGTTGACGAAGCTGCCGCTGCCACAAAGAAGTCAGCAAAGGCCCTCAATGCCGCCGTCAAACCAATCGACGACGTTCCGGTCAATGTCAAAGTTTCGCGCAAACGAGCCGCAGATCTCTTCGACGACCACGTTCCTGCCCAGGACGTTGCTGCAAAGGAGAAGAAAGGCAATAAAAAGAGCAAGATTACCACCGAGGCCAATGGAGAAAAGGCAAAAGTTGCTGAGGAGAAATCCGACATGACTGAGGTCAAGCAGAAGCCCAAGAATTCCAAGAAGCCTTTTGCGAAAAAGACGGACGCCGAGAAGGAAAAGAAGGCAGAGAGTCACTCGAAGAGGATTAAACGCTTTCATGAGCAGCTGGAGGTGGAGAATGGAGACGAGGACGAGGAAGACGATCAGACCGCCGCTCTTCTTGCTGGCTTCGAGAGCGACAATGATGAAGAAGACCCAGCAGAAGATGTGGGGGTCGATACGGAGGCCAAGGCCGACATCGACGCGAAGACCCGCACTCAACTAGACAAAGCCCCCCAGAAAACCGATGAGCCAGGAGTCATCTACGTTGGGTACGTCTCCAGCCTCGTTGAGAATATGAAAGTAAAAACATGCTAACCTGTATCAAAGCCGCATTCCGCACGGGTTCTACGAGTCTCAGATGAGGGCCTACTTCAAACAATTTGGAAAAGTCACCCGCCTCCGAGTCTCCCGCAACAAGAAAACGGGAGCTGCGAAGCACTATGCCTTTGTCGAATTCGCCTCCGCAGAGGTTGCAGACATCGTGGCTCGAACCATGAACAACTATCTGATGTTCGGACATATCCTTCAATGCCGTGTCATCCCTACTGCCCAGGTCAACCCGAACCTATTTGACGGCGCCAACAAGCGATTCAAAAAGGACCCAAGGAACAAGAAAGAGGGTGCTGCAATGGAACATGGTGCTGAGCGAGCTGTGTGGGAGAAGAGAATCGCGAAAGAGCAGAAGAAGCGGGCTGGGCGAAACAAGATGCTACAGGGCGAAATGGACTATGAATATACCTCCCCAGCGCTAAAATTAGTCGAGGATGTTCCCAAAAACGCACTGGCGGTGGATGACGGTGCAGCCGAACAACTCCTAGCCGAGACTTCAGCCGCCGATATCACGGATACTGTGCAGTCCGAGTCTAAGCCCAATCAATTGAGCGTCACTGAGACAACTGTCAAAGCCAAAGCCAAGAAACCAAGGAAGCCCACCAAATCTAAGACAGCAAGTGACACGGATGCCATCATTGAAAAGGTTGACGCGGACACGGGTGCTGAAAAGGCTCTCTCCGAAAAAGTTCAAGCTGTTGCTGAAGACAGAGCAGACGTCTCCGAGAACCAGCCCAAGAAGTCAAAGAAGCGGTCCAAAGCCAAGACCGGTGAAAAGGCTGGAGCCGAAGCTGTCATCGAAAACGTCGTGGCTGATGTCAAGGCCAGTGCAGAGGCCGTTATTGACACAGCCAAGACTGTTGTTAGTAAGGTTGAAGCTGCGACAGCTTCGGAGAAAGACGACGCCATTACCGAGACAAAGCCAAAGAAGTCCAAGAAGAAGTCTAAGGGGAAGTCCAACGATATTGCTAGAGCGGACGCCGTTGTCGAGGAGGCTGATAGCAACGCTGCAGCCGAGGCCGTCGTTGAGAAGGGTGAAGCTGAAGGCGTTGCCGAGAAGGATGAAGCCGTCAAGGAGAAAAAGGCAAAGGGAAAGAAGGCGAAGAAGTCCAAGGCTGCCGACGCTGAAGGTGAAGCCGTTGCTGGGCAGGTCGAGGTCGATACTACTGCTGGTGCGGAGGCTATTGTTGTACCAGCCAAGGAAAAGAAGGCCAAGAAAACGAAGAAGAGCAAGTCTGACCCTTTGCCCGAGACGACAGAGGAGACGCCGGTGCAGAGTATCGTGGGCGATGTGATCGACAAAGCGAAGACTAGCACGAAGAAAGTCAAAGCTGCGAAGAAGGCCAAGCTGGACCAGGTGACGGAGACGAAGGAGGATGCTCCTGCACAGAGTATTGTCAGCGAAGTGATTGAGAAAGCTAAGACCGGCACGAAAAAGGTCAAGGCTGCGAAGAAAGCTAAGGCTACTACGGCCTCAACTGGTTCGACCGTAGACTGAGGCATCTGGAATGGGAGCAGCGTGCTACGGAAACACAAAAGCGGGCGTTTTGGCATGATTTCCATACCTGTTCATGACAGACAGATCGTACGAGTATCATCAAAACACAATACGTAGTGAGATTATGCAAGAGGTGGTAGTTCATGGACAGATTTCGTACGATATCCTCAATACAGTATGTTAGGATCTTCCAAGCGGTACTGGGTGGCTGTCATTGCAATATATTCACTGCGTTTAGGGCACTACAAGCAAGAATCAAAGACTATGAAGTTCGTTATGTAGAGTTTCCGTGCAAGCTAAAATGCTCCAATATGTACACCGAGCTCCAAACAAGAAAAACTCTAGACCAAGTCCCACAAAAAAAAAAAAATATAACAGCGCTATGCAACGTCCCAATGATCCCACCAAATCCTATTCCCATTTTATCTATACCCATATCCGTACTCTCTCCCCTGTTACATCATCAGCGCCGCCGCAACCGCAATAATCAGTCCGAAGTACGTCATTGTCGGGTTTGATAGCACGGCAGCGAGAGACTCGGTACCGCAGCAATGCCGTTTGTATGTGACATTATTTGCACGGGCGGCGACTTCGAAAACGGAGCCGTTGTACGAACCGATGTTGTAGTAGTCGACGAGGAGGAAGTTGGGGGGACGGCCGTTGGTTTCTATTGCGCTGGTTAGTACGGGGCGTTATTTGGGTCTGTGGGTGTGTAATGGGCGTACCAGTGCACCGATTGCTCATCAACCCTAAACTCCCTGTGCCATTTAGACCGTTTGTCACATTTAGCTCCACGGTATTCGGGATGAGCAAGCTGGTGCCGGCGATGCTGACTTCGACGTTGAGATTGTGGTTCGCCATGTACATCATGTTGTTCTTTGTCTTGTCGCTGATCCCGTCCGGTCGCTGCAGCGTGCAGGGAAAATTAACATCCGTCGGACTAAACGGGGTTTCCCAGATATTGTAAAATTCCCAGAGCATGTAGGGCACGGCATTTGTATCGAAGTTGTAGTCGATGAATGTGATTACGCGTTTTCCACTTATGATTAGTTCGCCGAGTGTAGGCCAGTCCTCGAGCGTCATGGCGGTCTTCGGAGGTTGATAGATGTACTTTTTCAGTCCCGAGGCCTCGATGGGCGAGACGAAGTTGCTCGATGTGACCAAGGGATTGCCAGACGCGTCTTTGAGCTCAAAGTCGGCGTTGCCGAAGATGATCGTTATCACATCGAAGGGGTGGGCGGCGACCCATTGCGCCACTGTAGTAAGGTATTCTTCTACAGTCCCGGCATTGAGGAGATTGCACGACGTGTGGCAGTAGTACAAAGTCCCATTTACATAATGCGCTTGCCCCTGAAGCATGCGGATGCCGTCATTGAGTTGCTGGAGCACGGGGAGTGCTTGGTTAGAGCCCGCGTTGTTTTTTACAACAAAGGGCGAGTTGTGCGCGCAGACTTCTGTTATGTTGGAGTATCTGCGCGTACAGAATTCGGGGTAGTTGTTGCAGGGCTGGGTGTTGACTGGTGCCGCAGTGGTGGTATGTGCTGTTGCGTTGCCACTGATCGTCGTTCGCGTCGCACCTACCACCTGTGTGTATGGGTTTTCAGACGTGGTGCCTGAGGCTGTTGCGTTGGAGGCGCGGGTCGGTGCGGAGAGCCCAGGTATGCTGCCTGTCCCTATCGGGGTCGCGGTGAAGTCGGAGAGGTAGAGAGTCGGTGTCGCGTCGTCGCCTGTGAGCTGCCGGTCGGTGCCGGTCAGGGTTTTGATTACTTGTTGCGACGTATCTTGGGCTATGGCAATGGCTGCCAGCCAGAGGATCTGGAACAGCATGGCGTTGGTTGGCTTGGAGGTTCGCGATTCAAATTCGCTGTCTTGGAGTCTAGAAGCCGCAAACTCTCAAGAAGGACTTCGAGACCGGATTGGAAGCGAAAAGGCTGGCGTACTAATGGTGATCTTCACAATGAGGAATCTGAGGGCGGATGCTGGTTCATTGACACAATTCGTCGTACAATGCTTTTGTGAATCGTATATGATGAGCACGAACAATCGATGGGTATGTCCAATTGAATCTCAACGCAATGGCATGAACAGTAGAAGAAAAATCGAAAGAAAGCACCAAGCGAAAGGTTGGGACGAAACGCGAACCAGGGGCGGTGATGGGCTTTTGAATCCATCGCCGATTTCCTCTTGCGTCGAACGATTGACGTCAAAACCCCACTTATTTGGAGGTTGTCCAGAACAAGCTTTCCAGCCACATCGGAGCAGCCAACGATCGTCAAGAGCCGCGTGCCCGTGGTGCCCGTGCGGGTGCGACCGCGTAATGCAATGGGTCTTGGAGGATGGCGGCCAAGTTGGGGCTGATCTGCTTCGCTATTGTAGACGACGACTTGAAAGACTAGACTTTGAAATCAAGAGTCATATGAATCCAGAAACAATTCTCGAACATCGGCTTACTTCCCTTCTGCTGACTACCGAACCGACTTCCTAACCAAAGATATCCCCATACTTGCTCTTGCCCTCTAGAGCCTGTATCTCGCGCTTCAATACATCAATCCGGTAGTTCTTGAAAGCCGTCTCGATCCGCGCCCTCGACTCAGGATCTTGCGCAATTAACCTGGAAGCAGACGCCGTGCCTGTGAGAACACCAACTTCCCCCCCAAAAAACAGGCCTCCAAGAGAGAAGAAGAAGTAGGTAAGGCCATCACCCCATTTTGATGGGCCCGAGAGCTGTGCTGAAATGTCTGGCACTGCTTCTATAAGGCCGCACCTATTAGCACCCAGTTCTTTCAAGGGAGTGGATAGGGGCCGCCCACCGGTTCTACCATCCGCGAAACGAACTTCCACTGGCTTCTCCATGGCCCTGAACGCATTGAAATACGCGAGGCGCATCGTCCGCAGCCGAAATGCGAAGTAGAACCCGAGTCCAATTCCCACCAAAGAGCCAATGCCGGCATGGGTCGAAACTTTGCCTCCAGCACTCCTCAGCGTATCGCGGTCCGATTGGGTCAAGCTTCTTACTATTAGTGCTAACTTCGAAATGTATTGTTACGTGGACATACTCATGCCGAAGATGCTCCTCCGCGAGCTTCCGCAGCTCGTCACCCCGCTGATTCCTGAAGGCAGCCAGTGATCCAGACATGTTCCTTGTTGGTGGAAAGCTTCAGTTGTTCAATTGATTGGGATGGATGGGTAAATGAAGAAGAAAAGGATTTATCGGGTGAATTTTGTCAAGCTCGTAGATCAAACGTCATCCCGGAGCTTGCGCTCACGACTAACGAAAAGGGGCTAGCGCATAATTCTACCGAGCGGTTCCGCATTCCTAATACACCACTTCTCATCCCAACCACTGAATCGCTATCAACAACAGCATCTCTTAACCTTCATTCCCCGACTCCGTCCTCAACTTCCTGCTGCCATGCCGAACGACCTGACCTTTTGGTAGACAGCCGCCTCAATGGCCTTCGCTGCACTCATAGCCTTCTTCGTCCAGTCCGTCATAGGATCCAAAGGTTCTACGTCCTTGCCAATCTTGTGGCCCTCCCCAAACTCGTGGATGGCAAGGAAAGAAAGACGCTCCGGTTCCTTGTCGTCGTTCCGCTGTTGAAAGAGTGTCTTGAAACGCGTCGTACGCTTCCACCCGGGCTGCTCGGACATTTGCTGGTTATGCTCTTCACGATACCAAGCGTCTAAATCTGCTTCTCCACCCGGTCCTGGTTCCATAGCCGCGTGTATGATGGTCGTAGCGGCATCTGTCCATGTCAGAGCTATCCAGTATAGCAATCTGTGAAGATACAAAGAAGACGGACCTTCGGGCTGCTTGGCCGTTTCGTACAGCTGCTCCAGTGCCAAAATCCTCAAATCAGACACAATGAAATTCTCCAAAGGCTCGCCCTCCGGGAACATGTCGCTGGTCCTCTTGACGACTTGTAGCTTTCCAGCTTGCACATCGGCAAGGTCTGGAACTTTGTAGATGAGCATGAGAGGCTTATCGTAGTCTGGATTAGCAGCCTTGAACCGCCAGGCGGATTTGACAGCCCCAGTGTCAACCAGCGCTGGGATGTAGACCTCGTCGAGCCACTTCTCCAGGGTGTCCTGTGGTAGCTTGGACGATTCTCGGAGCGTCATGAAACTCTGGAGTATTCCTGGACCAGTCCATGCTGGTGGATTATTTGCTTCGGGCATGTTTGGGCGAATTTTAGGCAATGAAACATGATTCCCCAGCTATCGAGACAAACTCGTCTTTAAAATAAGTCGGGATGGATATGAGCAAGCACTCCTTCCGTCTACTCCGCACGCCGCGCCTACTCCGCACTAAGCCCGGGTGAGCTTAGCCGAGCATTTCCTCCAGCAACATGTCGATGTTGTCCCTCCACGTTACCGTCGTGGTAGACCAAATGTGCAAACAACAAGATGAGTGACTTGTCTCACATAACCAGTCGTCTCTGGTGGGACAAGAATCTCACGGAAACTAGTGGACTCGGTGGGACCAATTCCCTTCTCGTTCGCCTAGGGCCGTTTGGCTGTCCTTTTGAGTATTGCTTGAAGGCAGCGGCAGGGCGTAGATGTCGGCAAACCGTGCAGTATTGCTGACATTATCAATAGGAGATTAATATAAACTTCACACCACCTTTGAGGTTTGAGGTTCGATTGTCGATGGTTCACTTTGATCGTCCACCCCTTACACAGTTTTTGGATTCTGACTCCACGGTCGTCGATAAGAGGTCTAAAAATTGGTCAGTGAGGAATGACCGACATGTGATGAAGTTGCCGCAAGGCACAATCTGCAAGAGACGTCACAGGTACCGAAGCGCTAGCTACTTGATATAGAAACTCGGCTCGACTTGGTACTTGACAAGATGCTTGTCTCAAACCTTTGATCCTTTTCCGAGAAGGTTAATCCTTCATCCCCCTTCTTTCCGCAGAAGTACCAAAATATGACCATCACGAGCCGAAAATGGCCCGTGAGGCCACGCAGGGAAAGAAACATGTTTCGACGCACGCTGCAATCAATCTCGAGAATCGAGCGTACCAAGATTTGCGTCGAGTGTGAGAGTGGAGGGATGGGCAAATATTGCATTTACTATTACATTCGACTAGCCACTCAGATGCATCGAAAGAAAGTATTTTGACGATCAACAATAAATGTCTATTCTTAGATCGACCTCTCAACTCGATTTTTTTTTTCGCTCTTCTCCCTACTAAAGTGCTGCTGTGCCGCATCGCTTGCGTGCACTGAGGCGATCGACCAAACACGTCGAGTTCCTGAGGCGATCAACAAACACGTCAAGCCCAACCCTTTCCCCATTTGCCCGTATGAGGCGACCTACTCAGTTCCAATATAGCTATATAGGATTCCGCCCATGCGAATGTGGTTCTTTACAAGGCACTCTCTCGTGCTGACGGTCTAAACCCACAGGGCTGAAATCCGCGCCAGAGGGTCGATTCGCTAGGATAAATGGCACCCTGGTCGCCGCGCGCATCCTGCGCCAGCCCTACGGAAAGACCCGATAAGACGGCCGTATTCAACGCCCAATGTGTGTTGCGCTGAGCAGCCACATTGAACGGCGAGGCAGATTGAGGAGGGTTGCAACGATGATACTGGTGAGATGGTGAGTTAGATGAAGGGGGGATCCTTCGCTGTATTTTCAGCAGAGGGGGTGCGGGGACGGGACGGTGCGACGGTTCCCTCCGCACGCCCAGTAAGATTCTGGTGGAGGGAGAGAATGCGAACCTGTGAGTGAGGCCAAGGTGAATTGCGCAAAGCCTCACTGTCGCTGAGATCCTTCGCGACGCTAGCGCAGTACCGTCTTCAACTTCCCTCACCACTGACTTCATTTTGTGACTCCCCTACCATACCTTCGTTGTCCTCGTCTCTTTCGCACACCCCGCCAAAACACCCCACCTCACCACGTTGTGCCCAACATCGCGTCTCTCTGATCGGCACTGCAGTTTATTGCCAGTCTGTGCGCAAGGGTTCGGCTGACGTTTGGATGACAGCGTCTGCATGTTTCGTGGCAGCGGCAACGATTGGCTCTCATCCTGCAGATGTTTCTTTCAGCGGCTATGGGGCCCCCGGAGGGTGGGCTTGCATCCAAATTAGGTGTGACCACGCTGTGAAACTGTAAGCTTGAAATTCTTGCGCGGCAGTTGCTAGTTATATTCTGGCTTATTTTGGGTTATGCCACAGGCGTTTTGGGCGATGGGCTCGATGATGCCACGAAGTTAAAGTAGTTAAAGAGGGCAGGTGGGGCGCAGGTGGAAGGCCTAATATCAGTCAGTGACTGAGTTGCTTTCTTCGACATTCAGCGTATTGATTATTGTTGTCGTTCTTGTTCTTGTCGTATTCCTTCAGCGTACTAGTTTTCAGCTCTGTCTTCACACCTTACTTTGTCCATATACCCCTCTATCGTAGACCGCGTTGTTCCGATTCGTCACCTTACACCCAACGATTGCTTTTATCTCCACCTCCAAGGGAAAGCAATCCATCCTGTATCATTAACTTGAGTACGGAAACACCAAGCCCGACATGTCTAGCCTGGTCGATGTTATCGTTTGGCTTAACATCGTGCTCATTACCCTTACATTCGCCGCTCTCTCCACCAGAGTCGGAAGGCGAATTTTCTTGGTTGGGCAATGGAGTTGGCAGGATGGTGAGTTTCTTACCTGACATTTTGGTGGTTTGGAGGCTGATGTGCGGACAGCGTTGGTCATTTTGGCTGCTGTATGTTGTATATGTCATGTAACGGGAGACGTCGACTTACAGTACGAATAGGTCTCAGCAACCATATTCTCCGTCCTCCAAATGGTGGCAACACGCTATGGTCTCGGAAAGCATATGGCAGATGTTGATGTGGCCCAGTTGCCCACACTCATCAAGGTACGGCCCATCCATACTCCATCTCCATCTCCATCTCTATCTGCATCTCTGTCTCCATCTCCATCTCCATCCCCATCTCTATCTCCATCTTCATCTCCATCTCCCATACTAAATACCCCTAGCTTATCCTCACCTCCAACTGCTTTTACTTCCTGTGCAACTGGGCAGTCAAGCACGCGCTCCTCCTCTTCTACACCTCCATCGCGCGTTCCCCAGGGTACCTATACAGCATCTACATCATGCATTTCGTCGCCTTCGGCTTTGGTCTGTCCTCCATCCTCGTGAACCTCTTCCAGTGTCGCCCCTTTAATAAGGCATGGAGAGGTGCTGAGGTCGAAGGATGGTGTGTCAATTTGAATATCTTTTTCTATTGTAATGCGAGTTTGATGTTGGCGACGGATGTCGTGCTGTATGCTATGCCTGTGGTGTTTACATGGCATCTGCAGTTGGTAAGTTTGATGTTGGATTGAGAAAAGGGAGAGGCTAATAGCGTGAACAGCGACGGCCGCAGAGGATTGGTTTGAATGCGCTGTTTGCGCTGGGCGGACTGTAAGTTATTCCCTACGAGGTAAAATGTAGACACAATGAGCTGATGGCGTGTAGTGTTCTGGCAGCAAGCGCAGCGAGAATGCACTCTGTCCATCTTTTCAACACGAAGCCCGACTTCACCTGTAAGCCAAAGTCCTCGGAAGTCCGATCTAAATCCCACTAACATCACCCTAGACCGCTTCGCCGACGCTATGATCTGGTCCGTAATCGAAAACCACATCGCGATCGTCGTGTCCTGCGCCCCATCCGTAAAAGTAATCGCTCTCCTCTTGTTCCCCCGCCTAGCCTCATCTATCCGCTCCCTGGCCTCCAAAGCCACCTCCTCGACTTCACGTTCCCGCTCGCGACACTCTATACCAGACCTCGAGTCCGGTGTCACGAGAAAGAGCGATAAACTGAAGCCTACGCCGTCGAGCACGCCGCTTCCTTCGCCGGCGTTCACGCAAGGTAGTTCGGGGAACAGGACGAGGTCGAGTAGTGGGTTTTCGAAGTGGTTTAAGGGGCCTGCGAGTCCAGTGCTGGGGTCCGGGGACAGTATGGAGGAGAATGGATTGGTGTATGTGGAGGGGCAAGGCAGCGGAAAGGATGTCAGAATGGTGGATATGCGGAGTGACATACGGGTGCAGCATGACATTTCTGTGGAGAGCAATCGGGAGAGCAGTGATGCGCATTCGCATTCCTAGTTGTACCAAATTCGAAGAGCATTATCCTAGCTTCATTACCATGTCCTGATACCATTCTGAATCTGTGGAATATCCTGAGGTGTTTTAGCCTCCTTTCAACCCCTATCTTATATGTAATTGAAGTTTGAGCTGCAATTCCCTACCCCTCCGGTAGCTATCACGCCCGTCCATACTACTCGATATCCTCCCACTCACTTGAATGGCCGCGACCCATATCTAAGACCTCCTCCTCATCCTCTGGACGGTCCAGCGTATACTCACCAGTGGCAGAACGCAGGGGCCGAGTACCCATAGTTCCGAGGTGCTGGAAATTAGATGGAGAGCTGATCATGATGCTGCTCCTCTTGCCCCTTCTCTTTGGTTTCAGGTTAAGCCTGAGGCCGCGGAATGGAGCCTTGACCTTGATAACGAAAAACTTCCATGTTGACTTGGTGGACATGGTGGTCGGCGAAGTGAACCGTGCGTCGGTGATGGTAGAAGTCAAAGGTGCCTTTTCGGCCAGGCTTTGTCTCTTGAGGACGCTCGGCTGGATATCGGTATCTGGAGTGAAAGGTCCACCCAAGAAGCTCGCCTTGCGCTTGTGCTCGTGTGTTGGGTGCGGCAGCGCGGTGATGGCGTCGTTGCCAGAGTCGGACAGGAGCGCGGTGGACTCTTTGCGGATGTAGGGGAGTGCAGTCTCGGTTGCGGAATGAGCGACGGAGGTATAGAGGGTTGAGGAATTCTGTTCTTCAGGGCATAATTTTTGTTGACTTCGGGACCTGAAGATGCGGCTGTTGAGAGAGAAGTTGTGGTTGGAAGCGCTGTGAGACATCTTGAAGTTCTATCTTCAGATGCGAGTAATGTGGCCGAGGGACAAAACAATCCAAAAATGGAGAATGAAGACCTTTGAGACTGAGGTTCTGAGAGAGTTTTGTGGGCCCTTGCGCATCTTCAGCGACTATGAGAGAACAGTCTGTACGAGAAGCTTGGGTTGACCGGGAGAGAAAAGCAGAGGAAGGGAAAGGGTAGAGGGTTTGTGTCTGGTGTGGTTGGGCCTGATCGCGTGCGCAAACCGTTGGTAAGCGAATCGCGAGTGAACGCAGATAGAAAAAAAGAGAAGCGCGAGGCTTTGAAGTGGTGATGATCAAAACTTGAACTCGAAGTGACAGTGACTTGCCGTTCCGACGTCGTTCACCTCAGATACTAAAGACGAGTCCTACCGTATCTTCATATCTCCACGATGTTTTGAGTTACTCCCAAGCCGACCTTTTAGATAGTAGTAGTACTCCCAGAGCATGGTCGCATATTGGGGTCGTGGAGCGGTGGCAAGCGTCGAGGGAGCAACGCTAAGCGGGGAGAGAGTACTCATAGACTATCGAAGCGCAAGTTAAGAGGTGAATGGGAGAGAACAGCTGTTTCATCCATCAACGGATAGTGCGGACTTAGAAAGCTAGCAATTTCCAACTCCTCGGAGTTGACTGGCTTCGTCATGTCAGCAGAATGGTAGATGGAGACTGAACTTGACTTTAGAACGAAGCGCTGTGTGGGCGGAGAGCATTGCGCTCACCCTGGTACTTGTGACCTCCAAGAAACCAGAAATGTGTCGCAAGCTGAACCGGAGAATGTTCATGTCAATGTTCAGGATAGCAGACGTCGTTGTGTGGTGGTCGCGCGCTAAGGCGTTTGCGGATGCATGTCACGATGGGTGGCAGTGGAACTGAATAAACAGCGCACCCTGATTGGCGGCGGGGAAGACTCGGGTAAGATGCTTTTTTGTGCCCGCATGCCCGTCTGAAAGTGCGGCGTTCTTGGGACAGGACAACTATCCCCAGGCACTGAACCTCCTTCGTATTTGCCTCTGCCATATTGCTTTCAATACCCCGTCTTGGAGCTGCGCCCAATTGAGATTCGGCGTGAAACAAACAGTTATAAAGACCTCGGCCGGCGATTTGCCCTTCCACACCCGCCACCCACCTCACGCAGCAACACTGCGAGCGCACTTTAAAAGCAACGCCTCGGCCCCGATCGCTCCTACGCTCACTCCTCTCCTCTCGTGGCACCAGTACATCTCATCCAGCCGACCGACGTCCCCCGAAGCCGTCGCCATGTCCTTCTCCTCCCTTGTCTCAGACATCGCATACCGGAACTCAGAACGCGATGACTTGCGCTCGCAGGTCTCCAGAACACGATCGTATGCCAGCACGGCGGCGACGAGCGTGAGCATATCCGGCGACATCTCGAGTCAATTGCACGGAGGGTACAGCCATCCTCTTGCGCGGGCGTGGCAGGCCGAACGGCAGCTGACAAAGGTTCGGAGTGAATTTTGAACTCCGCGGGGCCACAGCTAACTCTACCACAGTCGATGCTCATATACCCCCTCTTTATATCCGACCAGCCCGATGAAGAGACGCTTATTCCGTCCCTGCCGAACCAATACCGTCGTGGCCTCAACAAGGTTGTCCCATACGTCTCCACACTCGTGGCCAAGGGCCTCAAGTCTGTCATTCTGTTCGGCGTACCACTGGCTCCAGATGCGAAGAATGCCCTGGGATCCAGCGCCGACGATCCCAAAGGGCCCGTGATCAGAGCGATTCGCCTCCTCCGCCGAAGCTTCCCAGACCTCTTCATAGTGGCCGATGTCTGCCTCTGCGAGTACACTTCGCACGGCCACTGTGGTATTCTGCGAGAGGACGGCAGTCTTAACAACGCTCTGTCGGTGGATCGAATCAGCGACGTGGCAATGGCCTACGCGGCGGCAGGAGCGCATTGCGTTGCCCCCTCCGACATGAACGACGGCCGAATTCGGGCCATCAAGCTGAAGCTCATCGAGGCGGGCATCGCACATCAGGTAGTCCTTATGTCGTATTCGGCCAAGTTCTCTGGATGTCTTTATGGCCCGTTCCGCGATGCTGCTGGATCTTGCCCTTCGTTCGGCGACCGACGGTGCTACCAACTTCCCCCGGGCGGACGCGGCCTGGCGCGACGAGCCATTGTGCGTGATATCAACGAGGGTGCGGATATCATCATGGTGAAGCCTGCCAGCCAATACCTCGATATCATAAGCGATGCCAAAGAGCTCGGGAAAGACCTTCCCGTGGCTGCGTACCAGGTGTCGGGCGAATTCGCCATGATCCATGCGGCAGCGAGCGCAGGCGTGTTCGATTTGAGAGCCATGGCAGAGGAGGCCACGCAGGGCATTTTGAGAGCAGGCGCAACGATTGTTGTGAGCTACTTCACCCCCGAGTTCCTGGACTGGTTGAGCAACTGAGATCTGTCTCCTGCTGCGGATGCGACAAGTGTTTGTTTGCACAATTCCTTTGAACCACTGAATTAGAAGGTTACCATTTCGGCGTTCAATCTCCAGGTAAAAGTTCAATACATGTATGCTTGCTGCACAGTATGAACGCTATGATACTGTTGACGAGACGTTCGAGGTGCCCTGATGGCAGTCTCCGTCAACTCTATTCTTTGTCGGTTGCTTGCTCAGCTTTCATTCGACTCGTCCGCTTTAACATGTATATACGCGAGTCTCTCTCACTTGTGTCGGCGCTTTCGGTTATAGAACGAATGCTAGGATCGGCAAAAAATAGAACCAGTACGGAAAGCGAGCACTCGTTACGTATAACACGCACGAGTTCGCCCGTACGCTTGTAACAGACCTCCATTGCGACCTACTATGTGCCGCGAGAAGTAGCTTACCAACTTTTCACATACCCATCCGTCGACGTCCACAAGAGTGGAATGTGCAGCCGGTGTCTTTCCGGCCCGATCGGTGTCTCGCGGGCAAGGTTAATTATGCCGACGACACCTCTGGCGCTCTCTGTCTGAGCATTCCTTGTTCGTTGCGAAGTGCCGGTCGCCCAATAGACTACCGTATGGGTTCCGACCAGACAGGCAATGCGGATGGCTCCTCGGAACGACTCGGAGAATCATCTCTCGTCTACAACACCAGATACATAAGATGCCTTACTCATCCCGGGTCCCCAAAGTTATTCCAGTAGCCCTATGCCTTCCTCAGAAGCAACCTCGCTGGCAAGTCGCAACACCATGCAGTTGGCTGGCAACCCCCAATTCGCTCTGCGTCCTTTGAACCAATGTTTCCAGGCCGCGAGGCGGTGAGGGTCAGCAGTGAGCACTTCGCTCGGGGAACATGGGATCCCCTGTGATCTGCGCCGCGCCAATCGTCTCTCAAGGCCAATCGATAGCCTTATCAGGAGGGTTGTAGGCGGTTGCGGGCATTCTCAAGATGACTGATTTGCGGTGGGGTTGCGTTTCTTTACTGCTGAGAACGACCATGCATCTCTTGAAGCCCACTTTCGGCTCTTCATTTGCTTCAGAGTTAGGCAGTTGAGCTTCTGTTCCATCAGCGGTTCACAAAGGATGCGAACAGCCGTCTTTGCCGCTCCTAATGCCTTTGCGGACCGCTCTAGGCTCGTGCTTCACCGTCTTCTAGAAATGCGGTTCCGTCAGCTTCGTGGCCTGGGGCTGTCCCTCGGCTTCGCTGCAGCCAGCTACACTAAATAGGCTAGCCCGAGAGACTCGGATGCAGGGCCATTGCAGATCCAGGGTCCAGCTAACTCACCGTTTATCGGAGACGGGTGGTTCGGGAATCATCTTGAAATGCTCAAGCTGATATGGAGGAGCTTGAGAAGTGTGGATAGAGCCACGAGCGCCCTCTTTCCAGCTGGTTGCAGAGAGGGTTTCTTGTGACATTCAGCGCCTCGCGGATGGTCATCCAACACGCACCGGCCGGCCACATGAACATCTCCACCGCCTCGAGTCCACACCCACGCGCGACAGGCATGCATTCCCCGGCCCGTCTCCAGGTGGGTCCGAGCTACTGTCTGGACCGCCTCACGTTAATCAAAACGTTATCAAAATTGCAACTAATCCGGGGATGCATGGCGCCCTCGGAACAAGGCGGGCCCAAGCTCTGGGGAAGTCAGACAAAAAAGGGCCAGTATTTAAATATCGAGTCTTTGTCCCCATTTTCCAAACGTAAAAAGAGCCCTTTTGTTCAGTGATTTCACTTTCTTTCAACTTGATCACGCGTGGAGATATCGGAATCTGGGTCGAAGGGCGGTCCGCATTGGGATATTGGTTGGCATCACCCAGCACGGAATTTAGGAATATATACTCGCCCCCACTTCTTTGGATTTTCGCGTGTCTTTTTTTGCTTTCTGGTCCTGAGCAACCATTGCGACGGTCTCTGTGTGCCACATCTGGCCTTATAGGTAAGTCGCTACTGCGTTCTCTTCATTCCTACGTTGGCTCGCGATGAGGGGATTCCAACCCTGGACCAGATGGTCGGTCTAGAACTCACTCTCCTTCCTCAAATCCCGCAGGCATACAAGACTCGCGCTCAAACACAGTCAGCTAATTTGCAATAATAGAAGCATATCTTCACGCACCGCAACATCCTCACCTCCATCCGCCGATTCGCCGCCGCCACCCCCCACGCTCACGCGATCATCCCGCACACACACACACACACACTTTCACCGGTCACCCCCTAGCTTCAGCTTCAGCTCAGAAATTCGGACATCATGTGCTCCTATACGTACTCTTGGTACTATTGCAATCACGACTATTACATCTGGTGAGCCACAGCCAATACCCATTCCCTCACAAACCATATGCAAGCTGTATATCTGACAGCTGGATTCCGCAGGGCCAATAGCATGGAAGTCTGCCACAACCGTCTTCTGTCTGGATACTCGTACGACGCGTGGAGTATTGACATGTGCAAGAATATGAAGGTCACCTGTGGCGGCTTCTCGAATTACTATTGCTCGGATTGCTCCGAGGATGTCGCGCTGGAGTATGAGCTGGATGAGATGTGAAGCGCTGCTTCGGATGATTAATTGCGTATTTGCACGGCTTCAGCAGAGGTGACGAAGACGATCATGACCACGACGAGTTTCCTAACCTTTGCGAATTTTTAAACAGCATTTACACTCTACGGCGCTGGATACCTTTTCTTCATCTAGCGTTACAGCGTGCGGACAGGCAAGGGCGCATCATCGGCGCCACACTTGTTCGAATTTTAGGTTGATAGGATCGCGCTCATCTTGGGTCCTATGTTCGCTATGCGCGCGATCTTTCAGTTTGCTTATAATATATACCATAGATCGCAGGTTCGTTGCACATTGTTTGCTTAGTTAGCACTTCGTTCCGTTCCGTTTCAATGCATCTGCCTTTATTTACTGCTAGTCAGCTACTACTCAGTCACGCTCTGTTCCGCAACCTTTGGGTTCAATCCAATGTCATCTTGCTTGATACTCTCCTTGACCTGCTCCGCCCTCCTCCTTGCATCGAGATACATCATAAACTCCTGATACGTCCGCGGCATAACGCGGATATTCTTCTCCACCGTAAAGGTATAATTGAACTGCCCTGTGGGTTTACTCCGCCCATGCTCCACATCCCGCACTTTCGAGTCAACTCTAATCTGCACCCGTGTGTATTGATTCTCTGCGTCGAACTCCTCGCCCGGCGCGCCAATCAAGGGTGGGTCTGTGTACACAACTGTCGCGGTGAGGTAGAGGATGGAGCCTACGGGGACCGGGTTTTGGAATGTCGAAGGGTCGAGAGAGACAAATGTAGGGCGGGCGTGGGCGAAGGCGGCCGCCGCCGTGAAGGCGAGCTCGAAGGTCTGCTTCAGCAGGAAGCCGCCGAAGATCATGAAGTGGTGCCGGTTGCGGTTTTGAGGCTGCATGATGGTTGCCGAACGGAGCCGGGTTGTGTCCATGAAGTGCACGTTGTCTGGTTTGCGTAGGTGGTTATAGGCTTGTGTGTGTCAGTAGGGTTGAGGGGAAGGAGGCCGGTAGGGGTGCCGCGTACGATCGTGGTATTGGAGTTGTTTTTGCCAGAAGGCATGGATGAGGTCGCTTTCGAGGTCGTTGGGAGTATGCTTTATAAGGGCGGTTTGGTTGCGTTGCTTGCGGATCGCCGAGTTGCGTTCACCGAGGGCGTAGAGGCGCTTTTCTTCGGCAGTTTCGACGATGAGGGGGTTCACTGGAACTGGTCTGCGATTCTGTTAGCTGATAGCCCAAATATGCTTCTGGTAGATACAATAAGAGCTGAGTTGATCCAACTACTCTCCTCTCCCTGGAGTGGGAATGAGCATCATACTTCTTTGTGCCTGGGTCGAGGGACACCATGGTAAATGTACAGCTGAGCAGTACGTCCTCGTTTTTGATGCGTTCGCCTTCCTTTGGGGCTTTCGCGACTTGCATCGACACCTCCAGGCTACTCCTCCCCGTTGCATATGTTACTTGTCCAGACAGCTCCAAATCGCATATCTCGGTCAGTGGGTGGTTAATTACGATTCGATCACAGGACGCCGTTACGGTCGTTACATCTTCGCCGGTATGCTTATAGGCAATGACGCCTGACAGGGCATCTAGATCCATGAAGATTGTACCGAGACGTATATGCCCTGAGGAATTGAGATATGTATCCAGCAACCAGGGGTCTTGTGCCAGCGGCAGGACTACGGAGTGGTAGCTCTCTTCCATTCGTTTTGGTGTAAGGTCCCGGTTTGAAGGCACTTCCTGCTTTCCGGAAGCTTTGCCGGGAGTTGTGCCTTCGGCCTGTTGCTTCCGGAGTGCTTCAATCCATGGCGTTCGCACCCGTTGTTCGGTGAGCGCGCGGAACACTCCATCGGTGGAAGCTACTCGGGTCGTGTGGAAGCTTCGGGTTGTCCGTGAAGATGTGGAGACTATTCGAGGGATCAAATGTGGACCATCGTATATCGGCGCAGAGCGTAGACGCCGCAGCGCCGTTCTCGATATACTGGCCATGGTGTTGGGGTGTGCAGCGCCATTGCTCCCCCGCGATGCCTGCCGAAACGAAGGCTTGGCAAGAAGCTTGGACTCAACTTCGAAGACGGCACTCGCACCTCACTCACCTTCTCACAACGAAAATAGACCTCAGGTTCCGAGTCTCTTCTCAACTTCGTGTTGATTAGGGGATGTCGAGGACTCTTGAGCTCGGACGCGCGGTCCTAGACTCGCCGAGCGCTCAACTCCAACTCTGGTTCACCACTCTGATCACCATCTCACCACAGCAGGACTCAATTAACATCCAGAAACTCAATGAGCGAGCACTACTCGACCTGCTGTTGTCTGGCAGCACTTGGGTCGGTCGGGGCCAAGGTTTGCATATGGTGCTCGAGTTCACAGGCCAAGGAGAGCCACCAGGTCGCAGGGAACTTAGTCTACTGGCTGAGCAGATTATTAATGCTCCAGTAAAGTACAATGATGATTGTCTTACTTCTTCTGACGAGGACTAGGTATGGAGTCAGTTGAACCTCAGTCCATCTTTGCCAAGGCATGAGATGGGTGACAATGCGGTGCCCTTCGATCACGGAAAACTACAAATTAACATCCAGCACGCTCGTGCAGAAACCGAAATGGAAGCAAAACCATGTCACCGAATTTCCACCAATGTCCCTATCGCTGATGTTACACCACCTCAAGGAGTTGCCCGTCTGGGATTATCATCTATACGGTTCTCAATGGAGATCATCAAAACACGGCACATTGTTAAACCTACAAAGACGAAAAGACGAAAGAAGTCTGACCGCAAGGATATTTCCAAGGCCGGGGTAGGAGGGGCTGGACAACCAGAGTTGAAAAGAATAACTGCATATGATCCTGAGAACGCTGACGATGACGAAATTCTGGTATACAATGAACATGACATTACGTATAATTCGCACGAGGGCGACCATTCTCTTCCTCAAACACTTATTCAGGACCCACAAAGTCGAAAACGACATTCGACGCTACCTTTTATATCCACAAGCCCCGAAACCTTGTCAGAGGAATGGACCCACAACGCGCGAAAGCGAAAACAGCTTTGGTCGTTGCCTAGCTCAAGCATAACTCTTCCCGAGTCACATCTTTCTCCTAGCCTCTGTGAGCTAGGGACGTTGGTTGATGCCGCGTTGCGCCTTACAGTCTCAAACAGCCTTCCTAGGCCTTTGACGGCGATGACAGGAGTGAAGGTCAAAGTCAACACATTTGCGGGAAGTCTCGCAGATATCGCACCGACTTTGTGGAGCCCGGGGTATTCTTTAGTCAGAGCAGTTCTCACACTAGCTAGCCATTGCCTCACACTAACTTCTTTCAGGCGCTATCACAAAGGTCCCACTTTCTCCCAATTATTAGCCGTTCCATGATCCAGGCAGCTAATGTAAGGGCCAAGTCGTTGTCGTTACAAGACAAGATTGCAAATCTCGCTGCTTGCTCCACGAGTGATGCATCGGATTTTATGTGTCAAGATCGGTTTAACCAGAATGGTAATAAAGGCATCGTCAAATCTCTTAGCGCTCAACTCTGGATGCAGACACAGAGAACATTGACCATCAAAACATCAACCGGGTCTCTTCTCGCTTTTTGTGCCGCAGACTCACACGACCCATCTCTGTCAGACTTGAATGAGATTTTCGATGGTTTTTCAACATGGGCTGAAGGGAATGAAATGGATTCGCCGCAAGTCAACTATGTTAAGAACACAGATGATGCAGTTCATGATCCAGGAATGTTGTCCAACCTTCCCACGAGCTCAGACTACACAAAGCCTTTCGTTGGCAATCATTCACCAGCCAACGTGCAATTTAATGTATTAGAACAAAAAGACCACATGTCACTCGCTTCAAAGGACGCGGCGAGGGGCTCTATAGTCGAACCCCACGTCTTTGGAAACTGTCAAGCGGGGCCCTCTTACGATATTCCAAGTCGTTACAAGCATAAAATGGTTCCTTCTAGTACAGAAGAAAAAAAGGTAACCGTTTTTCTACCCAGCCTCGACGCAAGGACCTTGAAAGACCTAAATCGTTCACTGAAGGATGATCCTCAAGAAAACATGCTTCTCGACCACCAGTCACCACAACACGGAAGAGACAAAGAGAGTATTGTGCAGCATCGTTGGGCAGTCGAAGAGGAGACGAATGCAGCTAATGAGATTATGCTTCTTACATTTTAAAATCCGGATCCCCTCCTCTGTACCAGTAGTTTCCAACACAGACGATGATCGGAGGAATTGGAATTTGTGCGAACTGGGACGCGTGACTATATTAGGCGTTGCACTTAGGATGAGCCAGCCTTCTGCATCTTGGAGATGCGAGAGGCCCTTGATGGCTGATAGGCCGGTGTCGATTTGAACCTTTTCACCTTCCTCAGCTCTTCTAGCGTGAGTGGCAAACGACCAGAGTCCCAAGGCCTTTGCCAACATCCCTGCTGCGGATAACTCCGACCATTCCCTTCCGCATGGCTCCACATAGCCTCTCTAGACGTCACTCTAGGCTATCCGGCACGGATGCCTTATACCTGTTTCTGAAGTTGCGGCCTTCACGTGAAGCTGTATCGCTTATACTGACTCGCGATCATGCATCGATTCATAGTTGTGAAAAGATGCATGGTTTTCTTCCCTGCTTGATTCACACCAGAACTTACAAGTGGGGTACGGTTGGTGCAGGCAAATTTTCGCAATTGGTGGTACGCAGTTTGAAACGTGACAACCGTGATGTTTGTCCCTGGATGCAGCCCGATAGAGTTCTAACTCGAAACTGGCTACATAACAGGCAAATGGCAAACACCACGCTCTGTATGTCCTTTTGCATTCTTAGCAGACATAGATACTGAAAAAAAGCCATCGATTCCTCTCTACCTCACCCATCCACAACAGTTCGGATGGCACCTTCAGCAACTTGCAGTTGTCTAACCCCTGGAACAAACAGGGAACAGAAGCCGCCCGGGATCTTTGAAGGATGGATCTGCGCAAGGGCCGATGAGATGCCGCACAGGCCCATCTCGAAACAGGGTCCTACCAATCCCCATCAATTTTACACGACGTTCAGGGGTTTAACCCCAGGCTACACAGTTCAGATCATGGATGTGGAAGAGTTGTTTCTTCAACCTTTAGCAAACGAGTTCACAAAACCTTGGCCTGGTTCAACCCAGACGCATATCCTAGGAGAGTTGGCTTCTATTGGATTGCGCAAGCAAAGAGCCCCTCGTTACGGAGTGCACACTTACTCGCTGAATTGTAACCTCGCGTACAGCGGTAAGGAACAACTTTCGCGCTTGTCAACGTACCTTGGTTGAACATTAGCGCACGATGCAAGAGGTACAACTTCTAGAAAACTCAAGAGACCGAATTTCCTCAAGGAGCGTTTCTCCCGTTTTGACAAAGATCCAAGGGCCACAATCAACACTCGTCGACCAAGACCTCTCATGGAAATGATGAAATCTCTGTTCTATCGGATCAAGTCCGATGTGGCTTGCGGCTTGCCTGAAGAGAAATAGGACGCGGCAATTGCCAATAGCAAGCCATTCACAGAAGGCTGGACCGTCAATCTCCCGATCTCATGCATACCCTGTGCATCGAGAGACTGCCGCTGCAGTTTCAATCTCGAGGGAATGGAAGTGGAATGCCATGCACTCTCGGTGATACATCCAAAGAGACATGACAACCGGGTCGAACCCCGTCTCTCACCGGAATCCGGGAAAACAGCACGAGGCAAACGATGCTACACGTCGAGTCACTGGCATTCAAACAGCGTACTAAACCGAATCATTACGCCCTCTCTGACCCCACAACTCTGACGCTAGCAGTGCCAGGACGATGTTTCTCTATCACGTCTCTTCGTCTAGGCGCTTCAGCTTTCCTTATGAGTCGGGTATGGGAATCAAGGGTCGTTAAAAACTCTCGACACGCTCCAGCCCAACTAGGTGGCACACGGGGCGCCTTGCCCAGATCCTCCATATCCGCGCCTTGGTAGCTTATGTTTGACTGCATCATTAAGTTGCACTAGTGATTCTCAAAGAACAGGGTTACAGCTCTTGGCACGAAACTCTAAACTTACAGCTTCCCTCCCTGCATGGTATCGGCACCGTGCTATGGCCACACTCACTTGATAAGTCGGCTTGTGGCGTCTTGAGGCGGACTTGTACCCTGCTAGTGAAGTAATGTTTTGGTTTTGAAAGGCGGATCTAACCTAAATCAAGACAGCGTCGGCGGCCACAGGTATAGGACGGAGTCAGTGCCGTATATACAAGAACACTGGGGTACTCTTCTGTTTCTTTTGTTCCCCATTGCATGACGGCTTGCATATGCATGTTGTGAGAAGCGTTGACGACCAGACCACAGGGTTTTTCTAACAGAACACAAGAGCTGTACTCGCTGTATAGACAGGATCGACGCCAAGACGAAAAAAAATCAAAGGGATCAGCACTCAGACTGCATTGGTTATTGGACGACATCATTATCGTCTCCTTGGAAGGGTATGTGTTTCAATCGATCCAGCCTCTAACCAGGCTTTTGGGCTATCAGTGGCTTACCAGAGAAAACAGGTCGAAGTTTTCGGAGCGCCCAAATTCGGGTAACTCTACTGAAAAATTGCATTCGGAGGGCGTCGGAAATACTGCCGCAACCTTCTTGCGCATATCGGATTCCATCCCCTTGATTTCAATGAAATGGACATCACCCAAATATACCCGCTCGGAAGCGAGCCCAGTATCCATTACCTGCCACATCTGATATTTATTTCTTATATTGTCAGTCTAATCGGAGCCTTTACCACAGTTGAGCTGCTTCATCGGAGAGTGTCTGGTACCGGGTGGCGAAGTTGGTGAGTTGCCTTGCATTTCGGCACTATAAAATGAGCTGCTGACTTGGCTGGTAGGGTGCAATTACTAGCATGTTCAATCTCTTTTGGTCTCGTGGCAATCTGGTGCATGCATTTCGTTGGCAATCGCGCCATCGTTCTCGGCGACGGAGAAGAAGCAATCCAACTCTACTACGATTCGACCTTCACAGCAGTATCCGCTATCCTGCCAATTGTTGTTATCTTTCTCGGTTTCTCGGTGGCCGACCGATTCTACAGAGGAGGTAGAGGCTCATCGACTCGGCATGCTGCCCTCTTTATCTGCGGAGTACTATCTGGAGCCTCCGTTACCGAAATGCATTATCTCGGGAATCAAGGGACGATAAACTATTCACTCGAACCAAGCTGGAAATTCATCGTCGGGGCCGCATTGATCGCTGTGGGGGCCTGTGCGGTTTCGTTCAGTCTCTTCTTCCACTGGAGTGCACACTGGATGAATGCTCTATGGAGACGTTTCATTGTTGCCTGCGTCCTTGCCATCGCTGTTAGCGGTATGCACTGGACAGCCGCTGCTGGTACGTCCTACCAGTTGAAAGGTTATCATAAAGGACCTTCTCGGGCGAGAAACGTCAACTTCATCATCGCTGTTTGCTTGGTACGCACCGAATGCTCTAACTACGCCGTGGTTATCGTGCACATGCTAACAAGGATAGTGCCTGGGTGCCTGCAGCGTTTGCTTTGCATTGGGATTCCTCAAGCAACGCCACCAACGGAGGCTCAGAGACAGAGCACAACAAGTCGTCCTCGCAGTAGCCACTTTCGACGGTGAAGGGCGTATTCTTGTCACCCAAGCAGGGTTGCTGCCATGCCAGACAATAACGAGGCAATTCAACCAAAAGGTAAGACAAATGAACACAACAACGATGAAGCTTGAAATTGACATCTGTAGACTTTTGACGAGGAGTTCAGCACCTCACACCCAGTCTTTCAATGGATCTTTCGTGTATCTCGCCATTGGGGAGGCATCATTGATCTAATCCCGGCAATGCGGGAGCACCTTCTTGCCACGGGGAACATGCAAACCTATCCAGTCATTAGAACTTCAAGTCGGTCCGGATCAACGCCGGGACCCGAAGATATTTCGACCGGCTACTCTTCAACTTTCAGGCAATTATTCTGTGTGGCAGCACATGATATAGCTAGATCGATGGGCACAAGGCTGCAAGATGTTGGATCCTTGTATGAAGATGTCCTCACCACCGGAACCCTATTGACCAAAACGCTTTGGAGGGATACCCACGGAACTAGGACCATCGCCGCGGATGTTACCACTTCACCGGAAGATATCGAATCCGGAATCGCAAACCCAATCTTATTTGGAAAAGGCCAACTTTTGGTCCTCACTAGAAAAGTAGGGACAGAAGAATCCAATCGTCTACAAAACGCTGGATATCGATTTGCGCACTTGGACCAAGTCAGCGATCCCCTTGCTCGCAGCATGCAGGTTTCACGGGATGACCTTTTCCGCATGGTCGGGCGTCTGCAAACGTTCTGCGACAGAGAAACATGGGTTCCAAAACAGGGAACCTACTTGGCCTCCTTCCTCCTTCAACCTTCACCTGTCATGAAAGGACTGGACGTCATCGTCCCCAAGAATTCTCCCAACCAGTTACCTATGGTGAAGCTCAGTTCACATGAGCTGGACCACAAACAATTGAAGGACCTATCACTCTTCAATGGGCTGACCCTAGATGATTGTTTGATACGCATCGATCAGATGCTTGCCTCATCAACCGAAGATGACGTATGGGTGGAGAAAATCCGTGACAGGATTCACGAGCTCTTGAGGACGGTGAATGAACCCGCTCTACGCCGAGCCACCTTCTCTTGCCAACAATTTGACATCGGCCATGGCGTTAATAGACAGAATGAAACGAGTACGGCAACTGTCTTCGCGTTCTGCGGTATAAAAGAGGTATACAATCAGTCACTCCAGAGCAAGGATATGCGATACGTACCTTTGTCCTTCTTCCAGTGTTGTCAAAGGACTTATCCCGGATGTCCAGACCATGCAATCTTTGCACGAAAAAATCACAGAGAATTCAGTACGCTCTTCTCTTCGCTAGAGCCAGATTTGCCTACGTCATCAACTCGTTCTGGGAGGAAACGGCCAAATCTATGGGCCTTCATGAAACCCACTTCTGCATCTGAGATCAGCCTCAACCCGGACTCCAGTTCCGAGAGGGGCCTTGTGAAGGTCAGGGACTGTGTATCTACAGACTCCACCAATAACGTCTACCCACCCGTTAATAACGTCGTCAATCCCTTTGGCATTATGGTCAGCCAAGAAATTACCATCGAAGACAGTAAGGGTGTCTACCAGTTGGAGATGGGCGACTTGGGCGTCCGGTCTGAAGCTGGTGTAGCAGATCAGGAGCAGCAGACAATGGCTGATAGGCTGATGTCTCTTACAAATTCCATCCACGGCCGTCCGTGGCCATAATTTTTTCTTAGCCTATATATTTTGGGCGTGTCTGCAGACCTGGTAGTCTACTCTTCCTCTTTTGATACCCACAGGCAGCGCCCTTATTTCTTTCACCCCATATTTAGAGGCCTGCAGGGAGGTTTCAAGCCTAAACTGCATAGAGAGCAATGATGGGACCGGATAGGACGACTTTTGCAATTTCGAGCACCGGCGCATTGGGGGGTTGGCATTTACACAAAGATGGGAGGACTAATCAGCTAGTACACACCATAATAGGTAATACGGGCTGTATATGAGATATGTAATTACAAGAAATAAGATTAAGATATCATTTTCTACAATCCATCTAACTTGTGTCGCATCCCACGGATGCCCTCGAACGTGGTGGGGGGCTTGGCAAGACATCAACCCAGCTTTCACCTTTTGCCCCACGTGCGCCAAATTATTCACAACCTTGGAGTCCCACCCCTCCCAAATCTCAGAATCCCCCCTGTTCACCAGAACATTTCTTGCGACGTGATCTTGGTCGCCTCATCCTCTCCACCTAGTCTCCCACATCCTCTCGCTACGAGTACGGTCAAGCATCGATCACATTACCAATTGCGCGCTCATCGAGCAGGCTGGCGCTGAAGAAAATGCCTCCCCCACAAGAAACACTCCCATACACGCTCCAGCCGCTTGCGACGCTTTCTCCGCCCTCCAATTCACGAACCTGGCAGTCGACAACCCATCCAAGCCTCCCTCTCGTCGCGACCGCCTGCTCCGACCGTACCGTTCGCGTCTACAGCCTCACGTCTTTCACGCTTCTGCACAGCATTACTGGTGGTCACAAACGGAGCGTGCGATCCGTAAGCTGGAAACCAGGTGTCAAGGGCCAGAGCGTTCTTGCCACGGGAAGCTTCGATGCTAGTGCGGGGATTTGGCGGCGGGACGAGAAAGGGCGAGAGGAGGATTACACACGGCGGAGAATAGCCGGAGATGGAGAGGAGGGTGAGGAGGAGGAAGACGATGATTATCAATTCTCTTGCATACTGGATGGTCACGAGTCGGAGATCAAGTGTTTGTCTTGGTCCCCTTCGGGGCAGTACTTGGCGACGTGTTCGCGGGACAAGTCGGTCTGGATATGGGAGGAACTGGAGGACGATAACTTCGAGACAATTGCGGTACTGCAGGAACACGATGGCGATGTCAAGTGCGTTGCATGGCACCCCGAGGAGGACCTTCTGGCAAGTGCAAGCTACGATGATACCGTGCGGCTTTACAGAGAGGATGCGGACGATTGGGTGCAGGTCGCGCAGCTGAATGCACACAAGATGACGGTCTGGTGGGTCGAGTTCGAGGGGGGTGGGATGTCAAGGAAAGACTTCCGCGGACCACGGGACAGCCTTACCGAAGAGCAAACGCGGCACATAGAGCTGCTGGAACGGTCAGGCCCGAGGCTTGCGACTTGCTCGGATGATTGTACGGTACGGATATGGCGCCGCGAGCCCAAGGAAGGCGCGGAAAGGGCTTCTGCGAATACCGGGGTACCGAGCATCATCCGCTCTATGGCTATGGACGAGGACTGGGTCGAGGAAGCTATGCTACCCAAACGGCACGAACGGGCTATCTACTCTGTGTCTTGGAGCCACAAGACTGGATTGATCGCGAGTGCGGGCAGTGACGGCAAGATCCTCATATATAAGGAACGGTGGAAGCGCCCAACCCCGAACGGAGTCAGCGCTGATGAGGACACCCCCCAAAGCTCTCCATTGACCGAGTGGGTGGTGGTTGCGGAGCTGTTCTCGGCGCACGATGTCTTCGAGATCAACCATGTGTGTTGGGCCGCGAGAAGCGACAAGGGGCGACGGAGTGAAGAGGAAGAAGTCGTTTTGAGTACGGGCGATGATGGAGAGGTGAGGGTCTGGGTGCTGGATGAGCAGAGCAAACCGGAGACGTGAGAGGTGTAGCACGAGGCGGAAGCCATGCATACGGATCATAGCCACCATAGACTTGGGTTAGAAGGCTCAGGGCTTCGGAGAGGCTCTGGGACCTGGCATAAGAAAGTCCCCATAGAATAACAGCCTCTTTGCCTGCATGTCCAGGCACGCAGCCGTCTGCTAAATCAATGCGACGGAGCCATGCACGTGCTGCCGGGTTTGGAATTGCCTTCAACCTTCAGGAGCGGGAGCCGGGACGCTCCAGCCAGCATGTGGCGTAACGTCACCGCCAAGCACAGATCCGAATCAGGGAATGGAATTTGTGGTGTGTGATTAATTTCGCGCACATCATCATCACGACATTCTCCTACCTCTCCTATTCTCTTCCTCGGTCGCACGCTTTGTTTCGAACCTTGAGACTGTCCAGTCCATCCGCGACTCCATCTCGGCGCGCCTCACGTCATCGCGCCCCGTGAATTGCACGCAAATCGCGTTTCCTTCCACTTCAACACTGGGACTTTCACCAACTGCAATCCATCTGCATCGATCCATTGCTGGCACTCACCTACCAACTACGCCACATTGCCGTACCAAAAAACTCTTCTGTCGCATTCGCTCTTGCCTGATCATATCTCCTCCCCCCCCGATAGCAGAACCCCACGGATGCCTCCGAAGCGCAAGCGATCTACCACACTTTCCCCCGTTGAAAGCTCCGCAATGGACAACCCGCAGCCCTCGTCTCGCGACGCTTCCGGCGAAGATGCCGAAGACCTCGTACTGCAACAGGTCACATCGAAGAAGGAGCGACAGGCCGAATCCCACGTCCCTTCGAAGCGCCCACGACCGAACAAGAATAGCAATGGTGCAGGCGACGACAGCGATGCCGACACGGACGGGCCCGCAGACGGATCCAGCAGAAAGAGCCGGCGAACCGAGTCTCGCGACAGCAAGGGAGCACTCGAGGTCGGCGAGAATGGAGAGGCCGGGACCATGCGAATGCCAGATCCTCCAAAGGCGGGCTTGGTCGACCCGGTCGGCTACAAGACGAACCCGCCACCAACGGACAGGCCCGTGAGGATATATGCCGATGGGGTTTTCGACCTGTTCCATTTGGGCCACATGCGCGCGCTCCAGCAGGCCAAAACCGCCTTCCCGAGTGTCCACCTGATCGTGGGTGTGACGGGAGACAAGGAAACGCACAGGAGAAAGGGCCTCACGGTTCTGTCTGCCAAAGAGCGCGCCGAGAGCGTGAGACATTGCAAGTGGGTAGACGAGGTTGTAGAAGACTGTCCTTGGATCATCACGGACGCGCCTGGATTTCTCGAAAAACACCAAATCGACTACGTGGCTCACGATGACATTCCGTATGGCGCGGATGAGGGAGACGACATTTATGCTCCGATAAAAGAGAAAGGGATGTTCCTCGTAACGCAGCGAACCGAGGGTCTGAGCACAACAGGCATTATCACAAAGTCAGGATTCCCCTTTTTCTGTTCTACCTATTCTGGTGCTCATGTTTCTACAGGATTGTTCGCGACTATGACTCGTATATTAATCGTCAACTAAAACGCGGTGCTTCTCGCAAGGAGCTGAATGTATCGTGGTTGAAGAAGAACGAGCTCGAAATCAAGCGAAACATGGCCGAATTGCGCGACAGCATCAAGGCAAACTGGACCACCACGGGCCAGGAGCTCACCAAAGACTTCCGGCAATTCTGGCAGTCGAGTAGGCCTGCCAGCCCTTCGCGTACGCCCACTCAGGACAAGCATGACGGTGCACTGACTCCCAATACCGCTGCTGCTGCATCGCCGGTATCACGCCTGAGCCACTTGGATATTCCACGCATAGGTGGCAACCATGACCGAGGCTCTTCGGAATTTGCTGCTGGTTACAATCTCGGATTGATCGGTGGTGTGAGATCTTGGGTGCGTATCGCCACATCGTCTGCCAACAGTGTGCTGACCTCGCTAGATGGCCCGGAGCCAGCGAAACTTGAATGACAGCAGGCCACAGAGCCCTTCAGACGAAGGAAGCTCTGATGATCTGAGCATGAAAGAGCCGACACGCGGGCGAACGGGCAAACAATCGCATGATGACGACATTGACTGAAAGCACACCGGCCTTCCTGACAAGACATAATTGTCCTGTTGGCTATCGCGCGCTTGATCAGCTAGACTTTGATGCCTGAGGTACTGGAAATGGATAAGGCAAATGGATCCGTTTCATTTCTTTGGCTAGCTCTGCCCCCTTTGTACCCCGTCGAGTAAACTGGTGGTAAATGCGTTTGATAGCCTGATGGCTGCTAGCGAACAACGCAGGTTGCCTTCTCCGCGCCTTACATAACGACATTTGTATTTCTCTTCGTCTACAAAGAAGTCTGTTCTCGCGCGCATGGGATGGATTGCCCCTCATAATAATGTTTAGCTTGCCGTCGCTCAAGCGCTTTTCCATACTGTTGAAGTCAATTGCTACTCCTTCATCCTCCCCTTTGCTGTTGTCCGCAATCAGCAGACTTTTGTTTCCTAGTGGCTTTATCTACTTCGCCATCGGTCTGTCTTGGCTTCCTCCTTGCTACCCATTTAGCTCTTGAACTGGCGGTTTGGATATATGCATCGCGAGATCAAGCGCCGCTGACACTAGGCCCGCCGAACGATCATCATATCAGATTTGAGCACCGTCTCATCCCATCTTTCGATACTCTCATCACAGGCTACCGTCTGCAGCTCCCACAAGGCTCCCGCAGTAACCTGCCTCTCGGCATAGATCAACCACTACCACATCACCAGACACACTCCACCCCCTGACGTATCATAGCAGCTATGTGCACAGTAAACTTCGCTGTTGGGACTTGCGCATGTCCTCCAGCGCCCTTCGGCACATGCATTACATACTGCCGTCTAGGAAGGAAATAGGAACCCGTGCGCGCGTGTCTGCCGGGATATCGCATGCAGAGAATAGACCTCATGGGACAGCCGTGCTCCATGTGCAACGAGAGCGAACGAGCGAGTCGGAAGGTGGCAAGAAAGGTGACCATGAGGGCGCGGTGGATTACAAGTCCGAGTTACTGGTAGAGGTTGGGGAAAGGTGGTGCATGGCATGGCACGTTTATTGGCGTTGGCGTTAGAGAGTGCAACTCTTGGGTGGGTTTTGTGGGAAAATTGAGTTTCAGATTGCGAGAGAGGACGAGTCCTCCGCTCGCCTTGTTTTGCGTAGTGTAGCTATTCAGGAAGGAAGGACGTCGGGGCAGTGGAGCTTTAGCTGGTGACCAAGACCCAAAGTGGCATCGCTGGAGGTGGTTGCTGCCTGACGGGGCAGACAAGGCATAGTAGAGCGACTCAGCCGATCTGTATATAATATGTGGACCTCCGCTTCATCCACTCCATTTGTTCGCTCACGCTCGCTCCTGCCTTTGCTCACTCGAGAAATGATAGTCTGCTCCGAACGCTACGCTGGCATGATGCTGTCGCCAGCCCTCTCGTGCCGCCTGTCACTCCCCACCTAATATCTCGTGAGTCGTCGTTCTGCGTCCGCCCCGTACGCGACTTGATACAAGCACTGCGCTGGACGAAGATCTCTCGGACAAGTCACAACCAAACGATCTGCGAGGCTGACGGAGGAGCGACATTCCCCCGGACCTGGACCTGCCGGCCAACTCGACCCGCTTCTCCCCACCATGGGCGCAGAGACCTGTCTGAGCAGCACGAGCAGAGCGGAAATGCATCTCTGATATCAGCGTCTGGGGGCCGTCATCTCACCACAGTCGTCCAGCACCAAATTCCAATCCAATTCCACGGGCTTTGCTCCTCCGGTGTCGCGCGCTGACAGCAGCGTGGGCGCATTCCCGACAACGCACATTTCTTTTCGCCAGCTCCCCTACCGGCCCGCTCGGGAATGCCCCCAACATGCTCGCCCTGTTTTGTCTTGTCCATGCAAGCAGACGAAAAAAAGTGAGGCGAACAAGCCAAATCTCGCTTGAGGCCGAATCCGCCCGTCTCGCTTCAGGTCGGCCGGCGTGCGATGCTTGCCTTGCTCGAGCCGCGACCTTCAAACGCGTGAGATGGTGCGGCCCATCAGTGGGACCGCCGCGCAGTTCTTGCACAAACGGTACGTTAAATCTCACGATAGCAGTAGAACCGGGGCGGTGTGACGGCGGGGGACGCCTGCGCGGCAGCTTCACACTTATTCATTCCCCCGGAGCTTCTCGCGAGCCCGAACGCCT
Source organism: Beverwykella pulmonaria (assembly GCA_001599595.1). Lineage (NCBI taxonomy): Eukaryota > Fungi > Ascomycota > Dothideomycetes > Pleosporales > Melanommataceae > Beverwykella > Beverwykella pulmonaria. Next base: position 774,363 of record BCHH01000004.1, read on the forward strand.
TCGTGTCCGCCTGGCGAACCGCCACCTAGTCAATGTCAATATTAAAAATGCACCCACGGCGCTCAAAGCATGAGACCAAACGCAAGGACCTCGTTCTTGAGCCCCCTTCTCGTACATACTTCTCGTCGCCTTCCTGCCTGCATTTCATTGCACAAACCAAACACACAGGAACGAGTCAGCTCTGTTTGAATTCTGCGACTGCACCTGCAGCCCTTGGAGCGTCTTACCCTGCGGCACTGCTGCATTTAGAATAAGACTTTAGTTTTCCTCTGTCCTCCTCTGTCTTCTGTTTCGTTCTCGCTTTGCATTTCTGGCAAAGCCCTCTCATCCGAAAGCCGTCTCTGGTGCTTCGGCTTCCGCAAACATCTCCATCATTCTTTCAGCACGACTGACCACCTTGTCCCCTCCCACAATGTTAACATGGGACAAGCCCTGATCTCGCGCCCAAGACACCTCCAGAGACTTGCCATCGACGTGAGCACATGAGAAAGGTATTATACACAAGTGCCCAACCCTCATCTTGCTGTGTCGCAGTGCTTGTCTGACTCGGCCGGCTCGCTGGTTTCATGCATCCCTCCGCAACGTCAGTCAAACAGCTCGCGAACACGTTTTCAGCTTGTGCCTCTACAAACCGTCTTGTTTCTTGTATGGTTTAGTGGCTAACCTGTCGCAGCTCGCGCTTGTCGCAATCCGTGCACTTTGCAAGACCGCTCGCTTCCCACACATATCAATACCACCCACCGCCCACACACCTATTCGGTAAATTCCCCATCTGCCGTCCGCCAGTTCATGAAGGCTCGCCGCTCGCTGCAGGACAACTGCGACAGCTTCCGCCGGCAAGACAACATGGGCGCGCAGACGCCCAAAGCTGCCGGTAGCAATGCTACTCCCTTCGGGTCTGCTGACCCCACCTTTCGTTCGTTGCCTGCAACTTCATCGGACGTGGAGGCAACGCCCGTTGGCATAGATGCCGCAGGGTCAACGTGGCACAGAGGCCCTAAATGTCAAGATGGACCATTACACGGGGAAAACCACTGCATAGACAGAGAAAGAGGCTCGCCGAGGAGGACCTTTATCATCACAGATAATGACTCTCTTTCGCGGAGAAGATCATCAAGCACACATTCAGGTCACATCCCTGAGCAGCTCGCCGAGTTAATCATGGACATGATACCAGGTCCTGAAGGAGAAGAGTTGGGAGATGCTTTCTGGTGTGCTGCAGACCTACCTCCCATAACAAAACAGTCTCTGAGCGAACTGGACATTCATAACATTATCAACAACATCAAACTACGGCACGATGTCAACTTCGACCGTGACCTAAGTTTTCGACCGAATTTGGACGGTGCTAAGGGACAGGAGAAACTCAAGGCATCAAGGAAGTACTGGAAAGCGTTGGTTGCCGAGCTGGAACTCTACTGTCGCTTATTCCAGGGAAGCCCACCGCTGTGGAACTCGGCAAAGGCGAACCAGTCAGAAATAATTCAGCATGCGCAGAGGCGAATACCGAAGATGTTCGAAACGATTAAAGAGGTAGTGAAGAGTCTGGTGCCGGATCGGGATCATGCCAGGGTTGACGAGCATTTGGATGTGTCGATGCTGATGCAGGAGATTGAAAGGGGGGTTTGCGATTTGGTGCGACTAACTGACTGGATGGCACATCTTCTGAAAGAGCACTGTGCACCTATGCGAGACGAATTCGTTGACAAGATGGTGATGTCTATAAGGGATGGTGTAACCGGGAATAGCTCAGAAGACATCGTAAAGGGGCTGCGCGAATTGCTTGGAATTCTGGAAGCCATGAAACTCGTAAGTTGCTTTCCCGGTTGCACATGACAAAAACTAACCCATGTAAAGGACGTCGCAAATCATCAGATCAGGAATCTAAAGACGCTGCTGATAGAAGAAATGGTCAACTTCGAGCGGCATTACCATTTAGATAGAATTGTTAAGGGGCGCGCACGCATCGACATTGATGCTGCGCAGAAGTGGTACTCTTTGGCACTGGAAAACTTCCGACAGCAATGTACACCGCAAAAGGATATACACCGCTTCCAACTCGAAATGTTCGTTCGAGCTGTGGTCTCCATGCTGTTCTCGGCCAATCCTCACTGCGAGTTTCCGGAAACCTTCTACCTCGACCAGGATCGGCTACGCGTCATAAAGTCAGAAGCCGATGATCTGATCCTATTCGAAGTGTGCTTCGACATGTTTGGACTGTTACTGAAAGAATTTGGGTTCAATGGACCAGTGTCAAACGCCACAAGATATCAGCTCCGCACCGCGCTATCTGCAATCGTTGGCGAGGGAGTCAGCCAGGGCTTTCAACAGTGGATGATGAACTCGGAGCACATCTCTCTAGAATTAGTGCGGCAGGCGCTGGCCTTGGCTGGTTGCCCACCAGTCTATAGTCTCGACGTTCTCCAGAACGCGAACCAGCACCTCTGCGCTCTCTTCCACGCCACATTTGCCAACCACGCGTCCAACCTAGAAGCATCGATACTCCCACAAATCCTAGCGCTGGTAGACCGACACATCCACTCCTCGCCCATGGACCTTTTCAACAGCCTCGTCACTCTACCCAGCCCTCCACCTCCACTTCACGCTCCACATATATCTCACACCCTGTACCACAATGCTCCCGATACGTTTTCCCCCCATCCCGAACAGTTCGCCGACCTATCGAGCCGTATCACGCACATCATCCTTCTCCACTGGCGGATCTGGGGCCCGATTACCTACATCCGATATGACGAAAACCCGATCCCTCCATCAGAAGAAAGACTCAATGCAACAACTTCCTCCCCAATACCACAGACTCGACCATCACCTTCACTTGACGCAGAGGCACCCGTCTTGCTGAAGACAGGCGAGCTGCCGGATTCAAGCCAAGAGACGCAGTTCACACACGAGACGTCCTTGCCTTGAAAATACCCACTTATTATCCTTGCGTGTCACAGAGTTCAACACAGCACGATTCGGTGCCTTTTTCTCGTTGTATTTGTTGGTCAACATCGTTACAACGTTTTTTTTCCTGTACCCATACTTTTACCACCATATACGCCTTCCAGCGGGAATGGGCGAAGTACGAGAAGAGCTGCATTAGACTGGCAAGACAAAACCAAGGCATTTTTCTTTTCAAACTGGTCCTTTCATATCACACTTTACTCTTTTTCTCTTTTGTTTCTGCGAGAACTCACAGAAAGGAACAGATAGCATTGGTACGGTGTTCAGGCGCAAGTGGATTTTTGGATTGGTTGGAAGTTGGGATTAATACCATACGTGTTAGAAGATTCGGTTCGTAGAATTATCACATCACTCAATATTACTCTATGTTGATTTCCTAACTTGAGGTTGCATTGGCTGATAGACGGGTGGACGTCTTTAGCTTTTATCACATCTGAATACCAATGAACTATCCGCGTTTTGAGTCTGAATTCTACTTTAAATGTTCTTAAACCACAGGTATGTTCTCCTCTATGGAATCAATCTACTAATTCTGCTCTCAGCGTCTTGTCGATATTATACTTTTGCCCTCTTTCCATCTACTCCACATCATCCGCATCAACAATTCTCCAGATTGCCATTTTCCACACTATATTCAGCACTCACCAAAGCAGCCGCAACGGTAATTCGCAACTCAACCCGCATTTCGTTCCCCCGCTCACTGTGAGTGTGCTCAAATAAGTCTCCTTCCGGCTAGTCTTCCCCCATCCCAGCCATCCATTCTCCGGCAACACATCCGGTCGGCCAAAACTACCCCGCGTGGAGTAGCATGGCGACCATCCCGAATACAACATCGTCAGGCGTGCAACACGCCAGCAGCGGCAACGATGATCGACAACAATGCTTACTTTGTATATAAGCGCTTGTGCGCCGTTGGTTATTCCCGCTTTTGCATCTGTCTTTATTTTGTGAAATTCGAGCTTTTTTTTTCCCTTCTTTTTCCCCTTCATCTTTTGTCGCATAACCCATACCACATTAACCGTCAGCGAATGCGTTTCCCACTTTGTTTTCGTTGATGGATTGAAGGTTTTAAAACAAAGATGAAGATCCCGCCCCAGCCCATCAAGGCCCTGCAAGGCGACCCGCGGTGGAGTTTGATCTCGCCGTTTGCGTCATATGCGCCGGTTGTTGTGCTGAGTTTGCTTGTCGTTTGTATTGTGCAGATTGCCATCGGTGCATATTGGATTGCTAGGATGCCGGGCGAGTTAAGCTTGTACGTTTTGTTTTCTTTCTTTCTTTCTCTCCTTTTTTCATCGCTTCCCGTTTTTTACGATGTCGATGGTTGGAGAGATGATGGTGGCGCTAGGATTGGAAAAAGACAAGGGAGAGCGTCGTGCCATTCAGCGTGGAAATCGGGTCAAGATGGGATGTGAAGTTTTCTCATAGCAATGCCAAATGCAGAAATCTACCGAAACACTGCTAACTCGACAGCGCCCTCGTCCTCCAACCACTCGTTCTCCCCTGCCTCTCCCTCTTCAATACGGTGCCCTCCGCACATCTGCACCTCTGGACTCACACCAACAATCCTCTCCTCGCACTGTGGTTCTCTGCTCTCCTCTCCCTTATTTACCTCGCGTCTGCCCTCCTTTCCATTGCCGCCTGCGCGCCCAGCACCCCCTCGCTCCCCTCCCTTTGCCCGCGCACTCCCGCCTCCAACACGGGCCCGAGGATTTCCCAGGACTTTTGGAATGCGAATGTCGGGTTGTGGATGCTGAGTTTTGCGGGGTATGCGGTGGTGGGGGGGATGGCAGGGGTAGTGTGGGCAGGGTTTAGGAGGAGGGAGGCCGAGGGCGGGCAGAGTGGAGATGGGCAAGTGAGGACGAGGGGGATTGGGGAGGGAAGGCGTGTTAGGGATTGGGAGGAGGAGATGCTTAGTGAGGAGCAAAGGAATGAGAGGCTGAAAGAGGCTGCGGAAAGGTGGAGGAGGATAGGGGATTTGTAGGCGGGTGCGAAGGAGGGAAGAGAAGGGGGAAAATATGGGGATGGATTGAGTGGGCATCGTAACTATTGCATTGTAAATGAAGTTTGATACAGGTGTTTTCTAATGTTTGCCTGAAATTCTTAATCATGGCTGCCGTGTTTCCACCGGGGACACAGTTCAGTAAATTGAATATATCCATATCAGTGATGATCCTTCTGTGACCAGACTTAGCTGATGTTAGACTACAATCGGAGGGCGTAAATCCGTAGCAAACTTTGTCTTCAACAATGGAGGCACTGGTATGATGCAAAGGAGATGAGTGGTATGAGGCAACTTTTGGGATTGAAGATACCAGTGTATTCTGTGATACTAGTTCATGGTGGAGAGAGCTCGAAGAGGGAGGGGGGGGGGATAGGATACTACGGTGTCGGTACAGTGAGATAGCTTCATCGTACAATCGTGCACATCATCCAAGGCATGACAAGCCGGGCGGTAGGATGAGTGACTCGTGAAGTCGAGAATAAGCAACCATATCCGAGTAGTAGCATATGGCAGCTATCCTCACCTCAGGCTACAACTGAGTCCGTTGATTTCAACGTCGCCTAGCCCACCTAGCCATGACGACAGTATGGGAATATTGCCTTGCCATAAATCTGTCGCTGACTGCGGAGCCACGACTTGATGCAATTCTTATGAACATTGTTTCCACAACCGGCCTTGCAATTAGACAGTCTGCTTCTCTCTCCATGAATAGATCAAACTCCATGTAGCAGATTGGGCAGTCGCCCTCAATGTGCTTCCGCTCAGTAGGATCGTCGGGGATCTCTTCAACCTCCGCGAGCTTAAAAGTGAATGGTATGGAAAGCACGCTAGTGTGATGTCTCTTGGAGAAGCTCGAGGAGTCTATTCGCACTAAGGAGAGAGACTGTTGCAACAGCTTTTGTGAGTGCGAATGGTATCAGTGTTCCCGCTGAACAGGTAAAGGATAGAATGCTATGGCTAGAGTGCTCACTAAGTAATAGGAGAGATAATCTACGAAAGGTTTGTTGATAGAACGTATTCGCTCGGATAACACAGGAATCGCAAAGTAGGTGTCAAACAGACTCTGATTGTTTCACACTATTTCGCAAGCAAACACACTGTTTTTGATATTCATCCTATTCCCCTTCACACTCACCCAACCCTCTAGACCTTCAACTCAGCCGCCTCTCCGGTCTTAATCGATCCTGCGCTATGATACTTTTCAAGCGCCTTCTTCACCTCCCTCTCATAGAAAGCATCCACCTGCTCGGGACACCTCCCAATAAACGTCTCGGGCTTCAATAGTTCCTCCAGATCGCCAATAATCGGCCTGAAGAAATCGTTCTTCCTGATCCTCTCAATCAAATCGTTCTCTCTACCGTGCTGCTTTACCTCTGCCCCGGCCTCGTGACTCAGCACGCGAATCTCTTCATGCGCGTCCTGACGGGAGACGCCTTTCTTGACGAGCGCCATGATGATGTTCTCGGTTGCCATGAAGGGGAGCTCGGCTTGCACACGCTTCTTGATGACGGCGGGGTAGACGACCAGCCCGGCGGCGATGTTGTCGAGTAGGATGAGGGAGGCGTCGGCGCAGAGGAAGGACTGCGGGAGACACATGCGGCGGATGGCGCTGTCGTCGAGCGTGCGCTCCATCCATTGCGCAGCGTAGGTTGCTGAGGCATCTGCGTTAAGGTTTCGCAGCTTGCGGCCGAGGGAGCAGAGACGCTCGCTACGCATGGGGTTGCGCTTGTAGGCCATGGCGGAGGATCCGATTTGGGTGGACTCGAAGGGCTCTTCCAGCTCCTTGAAGGAGGCAAGGAGGCGGATGGCTTGGCCAATGTGCTCGCATGTTGCGCCGAAGGAGCTCAGGGCGTTGCAGACATCGGCGTCGATCTTGCGGCTGTACGTCTGGCTCGAGATGATGTACGCGGATGCGAAGCCGGCCTTCTTCGTTACCAGCTCGTCGAGCTGCTCCACCTTGGCGTGGTCACCGTCAAAGATTTGGAGGAAAGATGCCTGTAAGCATGTTAGCTAGTAACATGAAATGCGGGCCAAGCTCCGCAGTACCTGTGTGCCTGTCGTTCCTTTCACGCCCCTGAACCTAAGGTCTTCACGCGCTCGCTCAATGTTCTTCAAGTCCTTCAGCAGGTCTTGGATCCACAAGCACGATCGCTTTCCCACGGTCGTCAATTGAGCGGGCTGCAGATGTGTGTATGCAAGACAAGGGAGGCTCTTGTATTCCTTGGCGAAAGCTGAGAGCTTCTCGATGACAGTGGCTAACTTGGGGAGCAAGATGTCCAGTCCGTCTCGGAGGAAGATCTACGTCTAATTAGCAAAACCCGTAGCAAAGCCCAATTCAACAGCTGTACCAAATCTGCATTGTCAGTGCAATAACAGCTCGTAGCCCCCCAATGAATGATTCCCGCCGCAGCCGGAGCCGCCAGCCCAAACGTATGCACATGAGCCATAACATCATGTCTCCTTTTCTTCTCTTCTTCGGCCGCAGCCGCAAACTCCTCATCCTTGATGAGCTTATGGGCGTTCATCTGCTGGATAGCCTCATCGCTTATATCGAGGCCAAGTTCTTTCTCGCTCTCGGCTAGCCAGACCCACAGTTGCCGCCAGGTACTGAAGCGGTTGCGCGGGCTGAAGAGATATTTCATCTCTTTGCTCGAGTAGCGCGAGTTCAGGGGGTCCTGATAGGTGTCGTTGGCCGACATGATGCTTGTGCAGGGGTCAGCTCGGCCTTGAAATGGTGGCAGTAGACCAGGAATTAAGTAAAAAAGGCAATGAAGAGAAGGGAGAAGATATAAAAACAGTATAAACCAGAACAGGAAACAAATTCTCCCAAAAGAGTATGCAAAGAATAAACACACCACACAAGTCACATGAAATCACAAAGGGCCCGGCAACCTACTTCGATTTCCTTCTTTTTTTACCCGTGAAAGAAAGTGTCCGCTTGTTCGTCAGTGCGTGATCTATCTGGCGATGCTCTGTCTATTCAATTGAGAATCTTGTCTTGACGTGGAGGCGATCCGGGGAAGTATAGGTGGAATTATATATGGTGGTGGCTCCACCAAAGCGCTCTCCACGCGCCCGAGCAGAAAAAGTGAGTGGGTCGAGGTCCGATGGACCAGCGGGCGAACAACCGCCGAAAACCGGACCGTGAGCCAAGACCGCGCACCATTGAGGAACGAAGAGACATCTTTTCCCTTACCATGTGGTATTTGTGGTATTTGTGGTATTTGTGACACGATGAAGTATACCACGGAATAACAGAAGATGAAGGTAAATAACATTTCTCATATATATATGCATTGCCAGCATACATTACCAGGACATGTGCTTTTCGTGCCTTTCGTGCTTTGTACAGTTCAGCTTCGCTAAGAATCACTCCAAAGAAACCAAATGCAATACAGGAAACAACACAATGCCGGCCAACCTAAAGGTGCAATTCCATCCCAACCCAAGCAACCAATGCACTGTACCGAATCCAAAATCCCATTACCAAAACCAATCATGATCGTTTCTTTTGAAGCCGTAATAGGGTCACTTCTCTGTCAGAGGGGGTGGACCCATGGTAATCGAGTTCTATACTCGAAGCTCGTTTACACGCTTCTCTTCCCAAACCTGAATCGTCTCCGCCCCGGCCTCTCTTGCATGGGAAGAGGCTCACTGCCTGCAACCCCACCCGTGTGGTACGCATTCTCATTTCCCTTCTTCCGCCCAGTCCTCACGTCCCTCCTGCTGGCGCAGCAACAGCACATACCCATCTGGAACAACCACGCGAAGATAGCAAAGGCGCTCGCGACCCACATAAACGCAAACATAGGCGTGCCAATGCTCGCGCCGATGTTCAGCTCTGCGACGCTGCTGAAGACGTTCCGGAAGATGATAAACATGACGGTTGCGATGATGGATGCCGTGGTGCAGAAGAGGGCGTTGAGGAAAGTGAGGATGGCGATCGGGAGGGTCCACCAGCGCGAGCGGACGCTGAGCGGCATCACGAACATGAGGACGAAGGACAGACAGGCGGAGGTGAGGAAGAGGCCAAACATAACCTGTGAGACGAACTTAATGAGGTCGAGGATGTTGTTGACATCGGCAGGTAGGTTGACTGGACGATGGAGTGTTAGCGAGACACGCATAGCGTTGGACACGAATGGCACATACTGGATGCTCCAGCGAGCAACTCATTTTGGATAATCTGGACCGGGTTGAACCAGTAGAGCGTCTGTGGATTCGAACAGTAGGTCACTCCCTGCCCCTGGAAGCCCTCGCAGAAGCCCCACAGCCCCACCGAGTAGAAGTCATGTAGGCCCAGCGTCTGCGCAATCGTATTGATCAACGCAAAGTTCGGGACCGAAGTAGGTATGATATGGCTTAGGTCGAGCTTTATAAAGTACCAATCGCGGATGACTGCTTTGTTGTAGGTGCCGCCGATTTCGAGGAGAAGTAGGAATATAACGGTGATGAAGAGGAAGAAGGACGTTAGGAGAGTGAAGATTTTGCGCGTCCGGGTCGCGCGCTTCAGCTGGTCTTTTGTTAGGTCGGGGACCACAGCGGGCGAAGCTGTTGAGGATGCCATGTGTGAGTCCTTGCGTCGGTTGAAGAACCACATCGTGATGAGCGAGAATGGGTCGAGTCCGGAGGAGAGCAAGGGAGCTGTGCAGTGAGTGGATGAGCGAGTGAAGATATCCGAATGGAGGGTATAGGTTTTATGGGTCCTGAGGCGATGACGTACCGTTGGCTGCCCAGCGACGAAACACGACACTAAAGACACATCAAAGCTAATTATCGAATCTTAGTTGGAAAGATCAATTGGGCGAAGTAACCTGCAGCCGGGGAGCCATTGCATAGCCAGCATAGCCAGCAGAGCCAGCAGAGCCAGCAGAGCCCAAGCCGGTGCGTTGTCGAGCCTTCTGATGGTGTTTGGTCTCATAAACATGAATCTCCCCAATCCTGTGGGAGGTTTTGCAAGCATGCTATTTTGTACGAATTTCTCTCAAGAGAGGACGGATTGCCTCCAGGATTGTCTCCAGGATTATGCGGGCTGATCCAAGTGAGATCCGAAGATCGACAGATCAGCCATGCTGCAAAGTTTTGGAGTAAGCCAACTCGTCCGACTCCCGGGAGAGGTATATGCAACGCGTATACGCCAAGACTCACCGGAACACCACGGATCTGTTTTCTCGCAGTTGCACAAGACATCAAATCGGGCCATGGAACACATTCAGCAGTAATATCCTGTTATTTCTCCGACTCTAGCCGATTCTCCTCCATTTCTCTACCATTTACATCTCCGGCACGATTTCCCTAGATTTCCACTACATCTCGCCAACATCCCCCTTCGCCCCAAGAAATATAAATTAGAATATAAACGCCTCCCCGTATCCGCTACCGCTGTATGAGCCCTAGAAATGAGTTTTCGGTCGAGTATAGTACAAAAGACCGGTCGAGAAAGAGGATAGTTATGTACCGGATCAGAGAGAGACTTGGTATTCCTGATGAGTCTAAGAAATGGGCCACGCTGTCTATGCCATTGGATGTCGTCAAGTCCACGATGTAGAGAAGGAATCGATGTGAGCTTTTGTTCCTGAGGGGGAGAGCTCAGCCAGTGAGCGCAGGATGCAGAGAAGTTGTCGTCAAAGGCGCAAAGATGGGATTCGCTCATGGCGCAGCTGAAAGAACGATCACATAACCGTGGCAAAACTAGCCAGGCCTGACCATGTCAAGAGTTGGTCTCAGAGAAGCCATCAGATCGTCTCTGGTGCCCACGACTTCCTTTGGTATCCTGCTAACGCGGTACGCTCCTGTGCGGACGGCCATTCGACCTGCAGCAGACATTCCAGAGCGGTTCGAGCGGATGGAACCCGCATCGGAGCCGCTGGAACCTGGATCACGGAAACGTGGTGGCGGTGCAAAGTCGAGAGCGGTGAATGTGCCAGACTTGCGGAGCAGATGCCTGAGGTTACATTAGTAACGTCACGTGGGGAATAGAAACACCAAAGACTTACGGGCTGGGCATCGGGGTTAGGTCGTCGTATGAGCCAGCAAGTGGGGTATGCGGCCTGACGGACGGACTGAACGGCCTAGGAGCACCGAGCGGGCTGTCTGGTCTCCTGCCAGCTTGCCTGTCTCGGAAAGAGATGGGTGGTGCGAAATCCGCGGCGTCGAATACCATCGAGTTCTCTGTGAGTTTGGATGGCGTGGGAAGAGAAGCAAGGGGTGCCGGTGGAGCCATCGGCTTCCTGGGAGGCGGCAAGCGCCCACTCATGGAAGACATATTGCGTGGAGGGTATCGGAGAGAGGAAGCGGCCGATGATCCACCCGACATGTGTCCACCACGCGGAGGAGGACCACCGCCGGTATTACTACGGAAGCGGGGTGGTGCGCGCGGTGGAGGCGTCATGGCGCGGCGAGTGACGGGTGCAGCAAAGGGAGCTTGAGGCTGGGCAACAACAAAGGCACCGGACTGAGAATCGAACACAGCGCCGTCGAGGTACTCGGATCCGTAGTCCTCATAATAATCATTGTAGATGTGGCCTCCCACAGGCTCCGGCTTGGAATCATCGAAATATTCCTTGTAGAAAGAGCGAATACGGTTAGCCCGTTGCTCCGGGTTATCGGTGGGATCATCGGGCGGCAGGGGGCGGACACTCATCGACAGCCGGTTAGGATTGAAGCCAAGATTGTCGACTCCAAGGCCCGCGTTGTGAGCGTCGTTGTGCGGGCGCAGGGGCTGGGGGGCCAAAGGACCGTCGTTTGTACCTTGAGGCGGCTGGGAGTTGTGAGGCGAGGGCGGCGTGACCTGGAACCCATCGCCGTAGCTCGAGGTACTGAGATAGCTGTTCGTATCGGGTTTGTCCTGCACAATGGCTTCTTGAGACTGGATCCTGGGGAGCGGGGCCGCGGGCGGCGGGCTGGGCGTCGTGTGGGCGGGGACTTGGTCCTGCTGGACATTGGCAGGGGCGGGTGGTGCTGGAGGAGACATGGGCTTGAAAGCAACATATGCGCTCGGCATCTCCTCGGGTGCTCCTCTGCTGGCTGGCGGAGGCGAAGCCGATCCGTGGTATGGGTTGAGAGGGCTGAGAGGTATGGCGGCCGATTCAGGATACTTGATCTCGGGAGCACTCCTGTCTCTTGATTCTCCACGCGGCGGGTACGACTGAGACATGCGCCCGGCATTCTTCAGCAGGCTATTGTTCATCGCGTTCTTGTCGGTCCCTCCGCTCGATGTCGTATACACGGATCCGTCGTCATGCCTGGATATGCTGTCACTGCGAATGCTGGCACCATCGCCTTTGCCGAAGGCGACCTGGCGGTACGGGTCGTGAGGGTCGTTCATGGAGCGCGAGAGAGAGTGAAAGGATTCTCGGGAGCCGTGCAGGCCAACGGGCAGGATGTACGGGCTGATCACGTCGGTAGACAAGCCCCTTCCATGCCCCTCTCGGATTGATTTCTCGGTCAAGGCCATCTCCGGTGCATTCCCCGCCTTCTTGCGTCCTCCTGCTCCCTCCATGCCAAAATCATCGGACCCGTACTTGTCCTTGGCGTCTTCTTCTCTAAGCTTCTTCACATTCCTTCGGTGGAGGTAGATCAGAACCACGAGTGCGACGACGACGGGCACGCTGAAAGCTGTTAGCGGGTGTGCCGGCCCTAGCAGTACGCCTGGATAACCTACACAACGGCCACGATGATGACAACCGTGGGAGTCTGGGTGGGTTTACGGCATCCATCATCTGTATCGTTGGTGCACGAAGCGCGAGCTACGAGAACGCGAGATCTCTCCACGATGGTGGTCCGGCTTGGCAGCATGCGGGAGCCCATGCCGGTTTCCCTTCTCGACTTGTGGTAGTGTGCATGGGCGTGGTGGTGTTGGTGTATGTGATCCATTCTGTGCGTGCTACAACCTGCTTCTCATCCGCACACGGGCCAAAGAGTAGGGGGCAAAGCGATTCGAGAGGGCTGGGCGTTGTAGTTGGGTGTATTTGCAAAGGTTAGGTATTAGCAGCGTAAGGTCGTTAGGCAATCGTCAAAGGCCAGGAAGACTGAATGCATGTGCAGATGTTGCTGGAACTGAGGCTAAGGAGTGAATAGGGCGAGAATGCCAAAAGTGCAGCAACAAAACAACGCTCTCCGGGCCGCAAGGAGTGACTGTGGTAAGGGGTGGGAGGCGGAACCCGTGGTAGAGGAGGAAGGAGTGAATTAGTGAAAGAGCGGCGCCCACGAGAGTGAGGTGAGGAGGTAGGAGAAGAAGAGGCGCCGGGCTACTTTTGGTGAGTGATGGATCGTGGAAAGAATAGCGGAGTCCGGGATGAGCTGTGCGCGCGGCTGATTGGGCCAGCCTCTGTCGCACCAGATGGCCGGCAGGGGTCTGCTCAAATGACAGCCACAAGTCGGGCAGCGTTTGATGTTGTGCAGTCGGAGGGCGAGGCTGCATGCCTCGTAAACGATATGCACCCTCGCAGCGACATGCGCTGCTCTCGCTGTCCATGGCCATGGCCCTGCCGTCGCGCGCGTCGTCGCTGGTCGCGCGTCTTGGAGTGCCGCTCCCAGCCCCAGTAGTGCACATCTCGCAGCACACAAAGCATCTGGGCGATCGCCGCGGCGCGGTGCTCAGGAGGCGCTCTCGATTCATTGCACAGGCTCAATCAAAAACCGCATGCAGGAACGGTTTGTTCGCCAAACATCGACCCCTGCTCCGTGCCGGCCCTCTAGGCCAAATCGGGCGCTAGTCAGGCACAATCTTGCTGCGGGCCGGCCAATGGCGTCCACCTCGCGAGGCCTGCCTACTATAGCGCGCTTGCGAGGCTGTCTGCCGTCAACACACCAGGACGAAGGACGAGACCCCATCGAGACCCACCCCTAACGCGCCACCGATACCACCGCCACCACGCTGCCTGCGCGGTGCTGTACCACCCACCCCTGAACTACGCGGCGACGATGTTTGCACACGTAGCTCGCTGTCAGGCGCTGACCTCAGAGCCTGCCTGCTGTCGCGGTTGCCCGGTGCTGTGCGCCGTTGTCCCCTATCGACATACCGTCCAGTCCGCGCAGGCCTCATTTCCCGAGTCCACCGTGCCACAGCCTCGCCGTCGCGCGACTCGAGTGAGCAAGCTGTGCACTGTGCAGCACCTCCCGCTTCCGGCAGCACATCTCCGCCCACGCCGTGCACAAAATATGCCTTCCATGGCTGGCCTATCCTTCCGTATCGACGCTGCTTATATTAACTCCGCCAACGCAGTCTAGCTGCTCCAATTTCGTTATATTGTGCACGCCTCGCCGCCAGCGGTCGCCGGTAATAGTTCACGTCATCCTCCTTTTTCCTGCTGCTGCCTCTGCCCCTGTCCAAACCGCGAGCCTTCCGCCGATTGGCAATCTCATGGGCAGAGAAATGAAGAGCCAGGATGAGGATAAGGCTGCCGCGACGGGTGAAAGGCGTTGAGCTGCCGCATCGCCGCCTGAGACTTGAGCGGGAGGCAGGTTTCCATCGCCATGGCCTATGCAAGTATTTATTTTGGGACGTGGGTGCTGCTGGCTTGGATTGGGCAACCGGGCGACGAGAGACGGGACGCCTCAATTTCCAACCCTTTGATGAAAGGGAAGGCACGGGAGCACCATCGGAGATTTTGGATTTTGCTGAATCCTTTGACGCTGCAATATACCGAGCCTCGTTATCCAGCACGGCCTATGAGTTTCATCGCGACCTTGCATGGGTAGTATCAAGGCATAAAGGCTTGTGTACCCCTTTGGAGAAGGATCGAATTTCTCTTCTAGAAACACTGCAGGCCTTGAAACCTTCTTCATGTGTGCAGTTCAAGGAGCACTCGCAAGACGGCAAAAGAATAAACCTGCTGCCATGGAGCTCTCCTGGGTCTACACACTAGACGTTTACTTTTGCTCCGGATCATCCGCGTAACTCTCCACAGAGGTCACGTTCATGGATTTCCTCATTCACGGACGTCCTCTATCATTAATTCCCGAGTTCTCATTGTTGGATCCTACCCTAAGGTGAGATGGAGTGCGCGAAGCACCTTGAGAATGGGATCCTGCTCAGCCCAAGTAGATATAGTGGAATGAAGGTTGGTATCGAACAGGGTAGAGGAATTTCTTCCGGGAAACCCTGCCGGCCTTGAGCCTTGTATTTCCATGTTCAACGAGCCGCTAGACACTCTCCACCATTTAGTCCTCCATATTCGGACGAAATCAGAGAAGCACTTTATTCCCATGCATTTGGTGCAGGTAAGCTGTGGAAAGGACCAGCTTTGCGCGGGCGAAAATGTAAAGACGACTTGCAACTTACCTATATCTCGCTCCTCACATTCCGATGGCGTCAGCCACTGGGTTCCATCTTCGCTAGACTCCGGTGGTCCTAGTTGCTATGTATACTAAAGCCTACCCACAGTATCCTCACTGCTCCTTGCACCGTGTAGGTTCTCTTCACAATATTCTCCCTGCGAGATGCAACCTCACTGCGTGTCCTACTATATGGGGCATGATCTTGCGACTATGCGAGCCATCTGTGATACGTAGTGCTTGGTCCCCCTCTGTCGGTCTGTTGCTCGAGAGCTTCAGCATACGTCACCGACCTATCCATGTTACTCTGTCTTCGACCTGCTGAAGTGCTTGCTGTTGACCTTGGTGGCGTCGCAGTGGCCATGTGTTGAGGGGCGAGAGCCGAAGAGAAAAGTGGCATGGTGGATACAGTGAGGTATACGGAACCAGTGCAATTCTTCAAAGAAGAAGGAAAACTGGGAGATGTATGGACACTCTGCTAAGCGGTACCATTTTAAGGCCTTCTCACTACTAGGTAGGACGTCCTTGAGTCTGGGGCGCGAAGGCGGAAGTGGCGGAAGCTGTTCCTGTTTCTGTTCTTGCGGAATGTCCACTTTTTGTGCCAGGGCCTTGACTTGTCTGTCTACTTCCTCATCGCCGAGGCGCTGTGTCCATGTTAGGCAAAGTGGAGAAAGTAAGTATGATTCTCGTACATCGCGTGTGTTTGAAGCACAGCAACACTCTTTTGAGCGATGCAAAATATGGCCTCAAGTGTTGAAAAGTGGAAAAGGTGTAAATGGGAGTAGGAATGAAGGTGCAGATGAATAGTAGAGCATTGAGATGGTGAATGTGAAAGATGGACTAGAGAGCGAGTCCATCATGCGGCATTTGCTCTCACATCACTGTACGTAGCGACCTTGGCGATGTAAGCGTTTGACAGGACGATAGGAGCGGCGTTTCCATTGCCCATGTAAGCTCTGCGAACTCGTTCCAGGCCCAGGTCAAAACAAATACGGGCCATGGCGGTTGAACCCATTGCACTGGGTTCTTTGTCATATGACTAACTTACCACTAGACTTACTTGAATGGCTCTGCGTAACTTGAGCATCAACTAACCTTGGACTGTATGAGGATGTTATGCTACGACGGGTGTTGGAGTACACTGATGCACTTATTCATCACTTTGTTTTGCCCTGACTCTCGGATCAACAACGTATTTCGAGGCACGGTTTTGACTCTCGGCCTTGACGAAAGCGAGCCGTAGGTTTAGTCACTTTGCTAGAAGACTTGCTAGAAGTGAAGGAAGATGTCCCTGGTTGTCCTGGAAGGAGGTAAGATTCAGATCACGTTCTTTCCTCTCACACTTCCCTCCTCTTAGCTATACAGTGCATTACTGAACTACTTGCAAATGTTCACCGCATCAAGCGTGTAATATCAAGCAGTTGAAATCCAAAGAGGGACTAGTAAACAACTCCAGCTACATGCAGACTCCGGTCTTAGCAATAGCATTGCGGTGGAGGAAAGGTGTGTGATATAGAAATATCACACGGGGGTAGGAGGGCGACTCGCAGCCATGCGATATCCGAAGTAGCAATGCACTGATGGAGGGAGAAGAATCAAGGTGGAGGTTTGGCAGTAGACTCTTTGCAATTTTGTTGTATCTAGCTACCAAACTAAATGAAAGAAAGATATGAGAACTGTGATGAAAGATAGAAGAAAATGTTCATAATCTCGTTGGGGTCAGGGTCGTGTGTTCGGTGGTCATAGTGTCCGTGGTGGTCTGTCTCGTTGATGATCGTGATCCATCATTGATGACGAGTCAATGGGCGTCGTGTTCGGATCCCCATATATATGCCGCGTTGGTTGATGACGAAGCAAGCAACTGACAGAGAAACCAAGACCCGTTCCCTGCACCATGCATCCAAGCCTTCAACCCATGCCAGTGGTGTATTCGCGCAAAGTAGCACTTTGCTACGGCGCAGCATGTATGGTCAGTGCGGTAACGAAAGCCGCGAGGGACCTTTATAATGAACCTTTGCTAGAGCAAATGTTATAGTGAGTCCATATTATAGCAACATACCCACCATACCGAAGAAATCGGTGCACCTATTGATCTTCAACGTCGAATTTTCGCAGTAAATGGTGATAAAGTTGCCTCCAATAAATATCAACTACTACTGAAATAGCAGTAATAGTATTGCAGATTAACAATCACAGTGCTCATCACCACAAATAGAACGAAAGGGCTATATCCAATGCATAATATTGCAAAGTACCATCCAGAGTGTATTATACTCGTTCCACCAAACCAAGAGGTAGCGATCGGGCCACGTGAGCCACTATTCCTGCAGAAAACATCCAAGACTCCGATGCCCGCCCGCCAAAACGTCCAGATTTCAGACCACCGAAAACAATGCGAATATGTACAAACAAATCCAGTGACGAGGAAACCAATATGCTCAATAAGGGATATCGCGCTCCCAAAAACATTGACAACGCCTGTGACGAGGAGTCTTGGTGACCCATGAAAACGGTATATCTGGCCTGGATCACTCAATGGTCCATGGCTTCGAGATCTATCTGCTCTTCTTCGAATTTCACCCTTTGGTGCCATGACCGCAGCGACTCGTATGTCATCATCGTGGTCACAGCCGCTGGGACCGCGCGAACCATGTTGGTCCCCATGCCGTTGTAGAATGCCCTCCACCCTTCCTCCTCTAGAATGGTCGTGCAGGTCTTGATCACCCCACGGTATCTGGGAACATTGATCATGCCGTCCGAGGAAGCGGTTCCTGGAGGGCGAGTGCGATGGCCGTACCCGTGACCCCCTCGAAAGGAAATTTCCTCATGCGAATGCGATGGCAGGGTTCGCTGTTGGGTTTGAAGCCTGGTACGGAGGACCTCATGGGGATAGGTAGCAGACGTTGCGCATATTTTGCTGAGAATGGTGGCTCCCAATATGCCAAGCCAATGTACGTCATCGTTCTGAGCAGTCGTCTGGCCCATCTCCAACCCGGTAAACCTCATCTTGAAATATTCATACAAGGGAAACTGAATGGCGACGTGGGTGAGGCCGAGTAGGGCGGGAGCGAGACCTGAGTAGAACGAGGCAATGCCTTCGTTCTTATACATCTTCCGAAATGCATCAAAGGTCCCCTTGTAATGCCACGGGGGTCGATTCTCTTCCAAAGCGCGAGCGCTAACCTGGGACATGAGTCTCGTTTTGATTACCCAGATGGGGTTCGTGGCCAGCGTTGAGCATGCGCCGGCGGTGATGGAAGCGGATATCCGGGAGAGCCATTTGTTTTCTGGTAAACACAGTCAGCTGCCGGACCAACACGGAGCACGGCATTCACAAACCCATTCGTGGACCGAAAAAGTCCTTGGAGAAGTCGTATACAGTCATATAGACGGCCCACGTGGGGATGTATCCGAGCAGCATCGGCCCGAGACCTCTGTACATGCCGCGAATGCCATCCTCAAGCCATATCACTCGGGCCGTTCCGATAAGGCCATTATAAATGGCACGCGACGGCCGGGCGAGGTTGCGAGGGCGGAAAGATCCCTGTGCCTGCAGCCGGGTTTTGATGACGTCGAGGGGGCAGGTCACAATGCCGGAAGCGATGCCGGCGGACGCACCGCACAAGGCATTGACAGTAGAATTGGGCAGGCGGGCAAAGCTCACGGCCAGGCTAGAGAAGGGTGAGCCCATGCGCTGGTTCTGAGGTGTGGCATGGTGGGAGGGAAGGCTCGCGGGCGCCGGCGCATACCGGTTTCTGGGGTTTCTTGGGGACGGCGACGGCTCGGGAGCATCGGTGGACATGGTGGGAGCTGTCCATGGCATTGCAATTAGAACAATTTGGCAGAAACTGCACAGGTGTGAGTGCATACAGGCCGTCCTCCGTCCTCCCCTTCCGGGTGTCTCAGTGTGCGGAAGCCCCGCAGCACTTTAGTGACACAATGGCTAGCGATTAGGAAGCTCCATGGACGAGCGCACGCAGCAAGCAGGCCGGGAGGTCGAGGGCAGGGCGGTCCAGTGAACGAGGGCGGCAGTGTCGCGGCGAGGTGTGGTATGGGTCGGTATCGCACAAGCACAGTGACGGTTTTGTTGGTGGTGGGCGGGGCGACGTTGGCTTTGGAAGCTGCAAGCTCGGCCTGCGCGTCTTGGCACGCTTGATCCCATTCGCCTCCAGGCTTTGCTGCCCTCATCACCACACAACCTCCATCGTCCACCGCCGGCCTCCAATTGCCCGCAACCCGCCCTCTCCACGCCCCGCGAGAGCTCCTCCACGCCAGCCACCACCATGTCTCGACCCTCCGCCGGCCCCTTCATAATGGCCCGTCCGTGGCTCCGCAGATGGGTGCAGCCCCTCGCCAATTGGTACCAGAACGCTGCGGGCTACAGGCAGCTCGGATTGAAGTGCGACCCGCCTCCCGACCCAGTCAATTCCTCACAGGGGCATCTGGCCCGGAATTCTCTCTCGTCTGGTGCTCTCGGATTAATGGACTGACCCTTGCTTCTCTGTAGAGTCGATGATCTGATCCCCGAAGAAAATGACGTTGTTCAGCTCGCCCTCAAGCGCCTGCCGCCGAAGGAGGCCTACGACCGTGTCTGGCGTCTGCGACGTGCTCTCCAGGTACCTGCGACTGAATCTCGCCTATGTCAAGGAAGGTAGCTAAAACGCCGCAGTGCTCCGTATCCCACCAGCTGTTGCCAAAGGAGGAGTGGACCAAACCGGAAGAAGTAAGCTGCATTGCGACCAGTCGACCGGAAGCGCATTGTTAACGTTTCTGCAGGATGACCAATATCTCTCCCCAATCATCAGAGAGATCGAGGCTGAGATTAAGGAGCGGGAGGATCTGGAGGCAATGGTGCTTAGCAAGAGAAAGCGAAATGACAAGGAAGCCGGACACTAAAAAGGACTGTACATAAGGCAACGATCCGACAATGACGTGACAGGAAATGGCGGAACGAGCTGTGCATTAGAGTGTATATCATAAAGATCTTTCCTATTGCAGCAACAGCTTCAATTAATGGTGCCATTCCAGGGCCCGACTCGGTGTTATACGCACACCCGTTGGTATTTAACTCACTCGATGTAGGTCTTGAAAGCACTCACGGACAGAGATCTCTGGTGCTCAGGGATCATGTGCCTTTTGGAGAATGATCCCACAATAAATCTGTTCCCACCTCACCCCGCAATGACAAGAGTATACCGAAAATATCTCATTCTGCTCATTCCAAATACATTCGGCGCGGTCTGAGAAGAATATTTTTTAATTTTCGCCATTGTGTTGCTTTGATCAAAATGTGCCCCAGCTGCGACTCTTACTCTAGGATTGAATACGTGACCGTCTTTTTCATGCTCTTGCTTATATGGAATGTATGGATATGTTTTGAACCATTCTCTGCCTTTACTCCTAGGGATATTCGTACACTGAAATTATGCATGGGTCAATGGATGTCCATATTGTATAAAATGCTCGGACCCAGGACATAACCATCACTCCCAATTTCTATACAGCATTAGCGTTGATCCGACAGGTCAGGGTTCACTGCCGAGCGTCAATATATACCCGGTAGCCTTTTACGAGGCTGAGGCCGTGTCACAATTTGTCAGCGCGAAGTCATGTGCTGACCCGTCATCGCGATTGCCAGGTCTCAAACTCCCCGCGCGAACCGCGTCAGACGTCCTCGCCTTCACAAACTTCATGCTCTTCTATACACGAGCGATTTCACTCTTTCTAACGTGCAAAGTGAGAGCCTGTGGTCCATATCATCTTCGCCCTGCTAATTAACACAGGTAGCTTTCCGTCCCATCTCAGACACTGCATACAAACAGCTCCAGCATGTCTCTTCGACGTTCAGGTCGCATCTCGACAAAAAGTGTGACGGCAATTTCTGAACCCGAATCCGTGAACGGAATACCAAATGGAAAGGCAAAGAAACCAGTTGCTGTTACTAAGAAGCGCAAGAGTCGAGCTTTCGCGGCTGGTACCGCAGCCCAAACGCAAGGTGCTCCCGACGCAGACGAGGCGCCCTTTCTGACGGGCACCATCAGAGCCCCAGCTGCCCAATTTGCCGTTCCTGATATCCCTACGACTCCACTATCTAAAAGGCGCAAAAATGTTGTAGATTCGCCTTCAATCCCACCGCCTTTTACCCCGACTCCCTCCGGCGTGGGGCTGATGGCGGCTACCTCGTATGGTCATCCGTTAGAGGATATGGCAGAGGAGCCAGTGCGACCCGCAGAACCCCATGCTACCAATGCACCTCTCTCCACTCCTGGTGGATCGCGAGTCGTTGCATATGCCTCTTCTCCCACTCAGCCTCCATTGGGATCCCAGGAGGACAATCAGTCTCCAAGCAAGAAACGGAAAGCCAAGGAGATTGTCCCCCCTGACGTCGGGGCACTTCGACCGCCAACATCGACGACAGACACTCTGTTGAAAGATGCGTGCGAGCATTTGTGTTCGGTTGATCCGCGCTTGAGCAGCTTGGTAGAGAAGCATCACTGCAAGATGTTCTCTCCCGAGGGGCTGCAAGAAGTAGTGGATCCTTTTACGGCTCTATCAAGTGGAATTATTGGCCAACAGGTACGTTACCATAAACTCTTGCACGCTCCCGCGCACTGCGCTCGAATTGCACGTAGTTACATTGCGGGTGTACACCCGTATGCTGAGCGCAAGGTATCAGAAGACCAAGCCGCTGCAGCCTCTTCTGTTTTATGTGTCAACAGCCGCTACAAATGACAAGTCCATGAACATGTCGAACTGATCCGATCTTACTGTAGGTTTCGGGTGCAGCGGCAGCTTCAATCCGTAAGAAGTTCACTGGCCTATTTGAAGACACGCATCCAGCCTTCCCTTCCCCCGCCCAAGTGGTTGCAAAGGACATCCCCACTCTCCGCACTGCGGGCCTCTCGCAACGCAAAGCAGAGTACATCCAAGGTCTAGCCGAGAAATTTGCCTCAGGCGAGCTAAGCGCGCCGATGCTCGTAAGCGCCAGCGACGAAGACCTGATCGAGAAGCTAGTTGCCGTGCGAGGACTCGGGTAAGCATCCACTGCCCTTGTACTCCTTTTCTATGCAGATGTGATGTCGCTCATACGAAAACAACAGGCGGTGGTCAGTCGAGATGTTCGCCTGCTTCGGTCTCAAGCGTATGGTAAGTCGAGGAAAACGCCTTCTTGCATCCGCGGACCAGACAACCTGACTTTTTACAGGACGTTTTCAGCACGGGGGACTTGGGCGTGCAGTGAGTGCCCATCTCCGTTGTCTTGTCCAACCCATTTTTGCTGTCTGATAGGTACCCCGAGCGCCACGAGCTAACCATGACGTAGGAGAGGCATGGCTACATACGTTGGAAAAGGTGTGGCATCTAGAACCTCCCAGTAATTACATCGACTGACGCTGAGCAGACGTGTCGAAACTCAAAGCAAAGGGAGGCAAATGTACGTCAAAACAAGTTACGGTACCGACACCAGACCGTTCTCGTCCTGTCAGTGTGTTGCCTGAGCTTCCGGGCTCACGTTCAAACTGCAGCGTCAATAACGGTCTGGTCCTTTAATCCCCCGTGTTGACCGATAGAGCTCATGCTGATTGTACCTCTACGCTTAGGGAAGTATATGAGCGAAAAAGAAATGCTGGACGTTGCCGCAAAATTTTCGCCGTACCGGTGAGCCCTTCCGTCCATCTCTGCAGGAGGCGTAACACCACTGATTCCTCATTTAAATAGCTCCCTCTTCATGTGGTTGATGTGGCGGATTGAAAACGTTGATATTAGCGTCATGCAGAGCACTTGATTGCAGAAATTTGACGGAGGGTTATAGTGCATAATCAACAACTCACTCATCTCGATACCCATTCCAGCCTTTGTTAAAGTGGAGGAGAGAAAAACTTGGAGATGTGCACTCCTCGCTTCTTTATTCCTAATGTCATAACCTGATATATATTAGTGACCTATCCCGCACATTGGTGTTCCGGGCAATGGACCTGGGCTGGGTGCCTATACAAGATGAGAGACTCCGTTGTGTAACATGTCTAGCCATCGAAAGATGAGTGTGGTTCTCGTCTTTGCCGCAGCACGACGACGGCGGTCAAATTCTGCAGCATAGACTCTGTGACCCCATCATAATAACAAACAACAATGACATCACTCTACTTGCCTCGTATTTGATCGCAAGGGGGCCTATCGTGCGTCTGGATATCCCGAGCATCGATCGAAGCTGCTGGCACCCGTTCATCAAGATCGGTGCGTTGCCAGGTCTGCGTGCCGCCATCGCACACAAATAACTGGCTGGGAGGGAATCCGTAGCTTGTTCTGGCGGCTCTCCCGTGGATTGGAAAATGTAGGGCACCGTTTTTGTCGAGCGAAGAAGGTTTTGTACATGCAGCAGACGCAGGACCCCGTGAGAGGAAACTCGAGCACACCCCGGACGGGGAAATGGGATGAGAAATGACGAGAAACTTACTCCACTTTGACACCGGGAGGAAGGTTGTGCTGGTGGTGCGGGACTACGCGATGGGGATACGATCCCCACAACGGGAGGGGAATCGGGCAGAGGGGGTGCTGGATGCGGCGACTGGACACAAAACCGGGCAGCAGTGAGGGAGAGGCCGAAGCTCGGTCGTCGATGGGAGTACGAAGTTTGCTACCTATTTAGGTAATCGTGTGTGATGAGGCGGATGTACTGTACCCTAACATACCGTTGTGCGACCTGCGCTGTCAATACGGGTGACTGCATGTGCTAAGGTTGGTGTATCTGTGTGGTGCCACGCATGATTAATGTTGTTGTTGTAGTTGCTCCGTTGCGGCTGTAGGGTAGGAGGTTGGAGGGTTAATTAGAGTTACACTTGTAGAGGTTGGCAAGACCTGGAAGCGAGCTAGAATTGTCTTTTCAACCATGAAACAGTGGAAGCCCCACGAAGCTTCGCCGTTGGCCACACTTCAATGATTTTGACAGATGTTTCGTTTCTTGTCAGTTGAGTGCACGGCACTACAGCGTGTCCTGTCGTGTCTTGATGGAGATGGTGAGATTCTAATATCGGAATTGGACTTGAAACTCGAGGAGGATGTTTCAAAACACACGTCGGAGTCCCCGGTCTTGGAGGAGCGGGGAAATTTTGAAAATAGCTTCGTGCAGGCGATTAGCGAAATGAAAACAACAACAATCGCTTCTTCTTCTTCTTCCTCCTGTGGATCATGGTCTGACTTGAGATGGAAAGGGGCAATGACGTGGTGATTCCTACGATTCAATGACAGAGCTGGGAAAGGAGGCCAATATTCATGCCTGGTTCACAAAGGAGTCTGCCAATATCATCCAGGCCCGCTTAGGGGTCGCAACCTGCTTTTAGACCGATCGGCATGGAGAATCTTGATAACGGTGCAGGCTTGAATTTAATTGTGATTGGCGGTTGCGCCAAGGCATCTCAGCAACAGACAAGAAATGGGCTTGCTTGATGAAACGTCTGCAGCATAAGACTGCGCCGCAGCGACTGAATGCCGGCATGTGCAAGTGTTTCTCGTGCTAGTCTGACCACGCAGTCCGCCCATATTCCAGAACGAATTGTGCGATAAGATGACGACGACCATGTGGATACTGGTGAGGGCGTGAGGCGCCCAGTGCCCGTCCATAGCGGCGGAAATTGGCGTCGGCAACAACTGTGGCTGCGAACGCCAGATCGAGGCCAGCCGAATCTTGTTGGGGTCGATGGGGCCATTCAGCCGAGATGAAGCACCATGGTTATAGGATGCGTGCACTTCTGGGAACAGAGCAACATGGCATTTGCCACGGCTGCAATGGCTGCCATAGTGGCAAACCTGGCACTGCTGGGCTGCAAGCAGGTTTCGCAGAGCCGCGGATGGGGATGAGGTGGTGCGGGAAACGTCGTCGGTCTCAGCGGCGTTTCCCTTGGGATGTGTCTGTGTCTGATTGTCACTCCCAAGGCCAACACACCACTAGCCGGAGCCGCGTGAAAGGATCGAAGGTTCGAATGCGAGCAACAACAAACACCGTGCAGCTAGATGCAGGCGAGCAATGGAACTCACGACCGCACCACCATAGCGAGCTCGACTCGTCAAGCACAGTGAAAGCTTGCCCGCAGCGCTGTTCTGGCTGTTTCGCCCTCGATTCCGCCGGCGTTGAGCTCGCGAGGCGTGCACCGGCTCTGCCAAGTTGTCCGTCCGGGAACGCGCAAGAGTGCGCTAGTCCCCATCCGGTACATGGGTGCCAGGGGTGCGCCTCCTATGCTGTCCTGCCTGCTCCTATTTTGTGCCGTCTCCTCCTCTCCTTCTGCTCCGACTTCTTCAAACAACTTCCACCTTCGTTCTCTCGCAGCCTCGCCTTCCAGTCCCGTCGGCGTCCTTGGCTCAGAGCCTCATTCTTTCTCTGCTTTCTTCGTCTTCTCCACGTTCGCTCTTCATCGTATTCAGATCCATACGCAGTGCCTTACCTCGTCCAAGGTCGTGAGCAGTCTTAATATCCCAGGTCCGTCATACCACCCTTGGCGTCCGACAGCTGCCAATTGCCTCGAAGACGCGTTCGCTGACCCTCGTGCTGCAGTAGTCGACTTGCTTCTTCGTCCTCCACAATGTCTTCCCTCATGAGACTCGCACTGCCCGTGTTGGCCGCCGCCAGCACCGCCTATGGTACGTCTACACCCACTCCATTGTGCTTCCGCAAGCATCCGCCGCCTTGCCGTGCATCGTGTTAACCGTCTGTCTACAGCGGCCTCCTGCAGTACCTCAGCAACCGCCACAATCCAGAACAGCGGTGACGCGAGTGCCATAGCCTCGTGCTCAACATTTTCTGGCAGCATCGCCATTGCAACCGATGTCACCGGGCCCCTCTCTCTCAATACTGTCCAAAAAATCACTGGAGACCTGGTGGTTGATAACAATCCCAACATGACGACTCTCTCTGGCGATAGCCTCGAGTCTGTGGGCAACTTCGTGCTCACGGACGTCACATCGCTCAATTCCATTTCCTTCCCCAAATTGACTGCCGTCAAAACACTGCAGTGGATCTCCGTTTCCGTTCTGACAAATCTCGACTTCAGTGCGGAAATTACCCAGGCGGAGGGCATCGACATTGAAAATACCCAATTGCAGTCTCTCACGGGTATCAACCTCAAGACGGTAGGAGACGTCAAGATTGTGAACAACAAGTTCATCACTGCAATCGAAATGCAGGTGACCAACATCACCGGCGCCTTGGTCTTTGAGGGTAACAACGCCGAACTCGCCGTCAAGCTTCTGCAGCTCAAGGCCGCGAACAACATGACCTTCCAGACCTGCTCGTCTATCGAGGTCCCTGCCCTGACGGCACTCAACGACTCCTTGGTCCTCCTCAAGAACACCTTCCAGAGCTTTACCGCACCCAACCTCACTAAGATTGGAAACTCGCTAGTTGTGAACGATAACGCTCAAATGACCAACGTGTCCTTCCCTGTCTTGACCGCCATCGCCAAGGCGCTGCAAATTGCCAACAACACCCTCCTCCAGAAGATTGATGGTCTGCCCGATCTGAAGACCATCGGTGCTGATCTCGATTTCCACGGAAACTTCTCCGAGTAAGTGGTACCATCGTGCCCCTAATTTTGAACGTCGCTGATCATCTGCAGGGTCTCGCTTCCTTCCCTCACCGATGTCACTGGTACTTTCAACATCCAGTCCACTGGTGATATCCAAAATACTTGCGACACCAAGTTCAAGCCCATGAACAATGAGAAGGGCAACTCCGGACACATCCGGGGCAAATACACTTGCGTTGGTCAGGTTGCGAACCCAGGCGGCGAGGGCTCCACCCCAACACCCACGGGAAGCAAGTCCACCAAGACCGGTGCTGCCTCGCCCATGAACGTGCAAGCTGGCGCTCTGGGGCTAGGCTTGTTTGCTGCCATCTTTTTTTGAACGGTCCAAGACGCTGGCGTTTCCATTATGACTGCGTAGATTAATAATCAGGCGATTTGTTTTCCTTTGGTCGCATACTGGCATATATCCTGCGAGCGCTCCGAGGGTTGATAAGCGCCATCTGGGGACTGAGGGGATCTTGTCAGGGATAATGGACAAGCATACATCCCTATTATGTATGTATAGATTGGCTACAATGGCCAAAGCTTAGCAAACTCTTAATACATGGTACACCTTCAGGTGTCGTCGAAAAGTCAGACGTGATTGGGGTTTTGATGGATGGACGGCATCCACGGGTTGTGCTCTCTCTCTCTCTCCCTCTCCTTTTCATTTTCATGTCCATAGATTAGCCTCTATCACGTAACCTGCTGCAAGAAAATATTTCTCCAGTTCGCATCTCTCTCTGCGTTCCATGTGACTAGCTTCTGAGGAACCATTGGGCACGGGGTTATGTCCGTTTGCTCCCGCTCCAGTATGTCCACCCACTTCTGCTCGAGCCCCGGGGAAGACGGATGGCGTTCCTCGAGCCGCGCGCAGGGTATGATAGGGTACGTTTTCTTGATGCTGCCTGTACCGCCTATGTATGCTGTTGTATAACAACCAAACACACATAGCGTCTACGCTCGATTTCCGCCATTGCCGCTGGACAACTTGCCCCTTCGCATTCCCAAAACAGAGACATGTTGGCCTGGCTCAGTGCACATTGGTGAACCTGCAGCGAGTTCGTCGACCACAAGCCTGGTCAGAGGTGACGGCCCGGATTTGTTTTTTGTCAGATCGATCGGCCATGATGCCACCCATGTCTTGAAATGAGTAGCCTCAAAACCCATTTCAAAGTCTTGAAGCTAAACCCGGACATCTCAGGACGCTGGCCTCGCACGCACGTTCTGGGTCCAATGACGTTGCCATATAGGACAACACCTGTCGCCATTGTGTGCTCAACGGCCGTTTTCGGGAGCAGCACTAGCGGTGAGGGCGACCATTTAACGTCTTACAGTTTCTTTGGCTAACACCACGAGACATCGGAAAGGACTACAGGGAGACCCCCGTTTCCACTTTTCTTTAACGGCCTGCTCACCAGAGCAGATTTTGTTTCAGTGGGATTGATGGGATGCAAGGGAATGCACGTCGTGCGCCATATCCCCACAAACCCTTTGCCACACACTCTTGGCGCCAATCATCCTAGAATTGCTTCTTGTGCTGCTGCGAGCTCTCTGTTCTGGCCCCGAGCGATGCCGAACGGGGGACAGCAGGACAGGGGCCTCGACAATCGTTACAATCAATCGACCAGACCTTGCCAGCTTCCCGCTTCCACGGAGCTGTCAGCCATGCCACTGTTTGTTGCATGAAGCCATGGCCGCGTCTGGAGCTTGAGGAACATAAATGGTGGTCGCTCTGTCTTGATGGCTTGCTCTTTTCTTCCTGCATCTTGAGTATTTTGAGCGTAGTCTTCTGTTTTGTGCTTCTTGCTCTTTCGTGTCATTCACATGCTACCATCATCTACACTGTCATCATGATCAGCCTTCCGGTCCCCCAGGCCCTTCTTGATGCTTTCCAGCAGGAGGCTCCCAAGCCGGAGTACCACAATCTACCTCAGCGTGCCAACTCCGAGCACTCTCTGTCAAGCCACCTTGGAGGCTTGGCCATTGACACGTAAGTCAAGCATTATCACTTTGATGGGCCATCACTGAGGTTGCTAAGGAAACACCACGATCAAAAACTCCCCTCAATTCGTTCACTGCTCAATGACAATCTTCCCACCGACAGACGTCTCTCGGAGTCCTCATTGCCCTCGCTTACCAGTATGGGCTCCACATCACTCCTCCCAAATCTTGACTCGGACTGGAACTTGGTCAACACCGTCAACACCGTTCCTCATCCAAACATACTCACTAGCCAAGTCGGGGGCCAAGCTCCCTTCCCTCATTGCAGCGACCAATTAAGGACTGTGACAGATCAGGAGAACGGTTGCAACTCTGCGGCATCGAACCATCATGAATCCGCTAGCCGACGCCTCAAGCAAGTCACTGGCCATGTCTTCCCCTACTCCACGCAGAGTAAGAGCCTCTTCCAGACATCGACGAAGGTGGGGCACTCCTCTTCTGGCTCTCGGCGCTCGCCCCGACGCTGGCGGTACGACGAATCCTCCTCGGACTCTACAGACGCTCATCAAGGCCCCACTCGCTCCACTCGCTCCCGCCAGGGCTCTGAATCATGCGACTCGGAGAATCCCATGGAGAAAAAACCCCGGAACAAGAAAGCCGAACGCGAATTCTGTGGCCGTCAACAGCAGTCTGGCTGGCTCGCAAGCCTCCAGAATGCATGCCTAGAAGTAAATCCAAACATGGCCACTCTGGCAGCCCCTCGACCAGGTGTTCCTAATGGAGGGTGGAGGCCCCTCAAGTCCAATAACATTAATAAGGACATCAAAAACCCATTATCCGTCAACAAGATTGATGCCATATCCACTGGGATTGTAATTATTCGTCAGTCAAGTGGTTTGCTTAATCAGGCCGTTGAATTGTTCAGGGCACATGGGTTAGACAAGGAAGCCGATGAGCTCGCTGATGCCGTGGAGAATCGTGGATGTGTAGGTTTTCATTATCTTGGGGAGCCTAAGCCCAAACTTTGAGGCATCAGCGATGCTTATGCCGGCCGTATTGATGTTAGCTTTGGCAGTCCTTTGATTTAAGCAGCATTTACGGGCGTCGTTTTCGTCGTTAAAATTGTCTGAGCGTACGACGGTCCTTTGGGGGTGTTGTTTGACGCATCTTTTTGTAGCTCACCGTGGTTGGTTTGCGTCACCAAAAGACTCGGGTGGTTCTCTGTACATTTGATTTCCTTACGTTTTCCTGATCTTCTCGCTGTATCTTTCCGTGAGAACAAACTTGTTTGGTATTGGCCTTGATTTGTTTTGGGAGCGGTACGTCACGACTTCATGACATCTCAGCCATTCATGAAAATGGTGGCATATACGCTTTTCGGTCACGTTATACCTTCTTAGTTTAGTATCTAGTGGCATGTCACAGCCACTCACTGTCGACTTAGTGGAGAGGAAAATTTGGGGGTGAGGGTTGGCAGAGCGCCCAGCATCCAAATCGAGAATGAATTCCGTATTTTAGCACTTCATACTTCCATCTGCATGCCCTCAATGTGTGCTGAAGTCCGTCTTGCTGATGATTCAAGCTTGGCGGGTTCCCCCTGCTAGGCATGTGGGAGCGGGCCTCTGAGATGCTGTCAGGGTTCTGCTTGTATTACCACACTTCAACGTCAAGTTTTATACCAACTCACCTTTCTACTCAGTTCTCCTCACTATCTTTGTATCTTCGTCTCCTGTGCAGTCATCGGTTGTGTGTTACATTGTATATATCAAGGGCAAAAATAAAGGAGTCTAGGATGTTTACCTGCTGTTTTTTTATTCATTTGTTTGCTCTATAGAGGTCCGTTGCATGGCATATGTCGAGAGTGGGAAGGAGGCAGCAGGACTAACACCCTCTCCTCCACTCCCAACCCGAACCCAACATGGGAGCTGCAGGTCGGCACCCGATAGCTTCTTGTCTTCCTCAGTCACCACTGCCATCGTCGCCTCCTTGCACGATAATACCTCATACCCACCCGCAAATCCCTCGTCTTTGCTCCAGCCAGTCCTCCTTGTCACCTGAGCGGCTCCCCCAACCAACCAACCACCGGTCCTTCATGCAAGCGTCCTCGCTTGTCATATGTAGCTCGTTCGTTGGGAAAACGCTGCCTTGAACTCCTTGCCGCGTGCCACCCTCTCATTCGCACACCAAAATGGGATAGATAGCATTTTGTGTCGGGGAATTGGCCAGCTCATGCAGGAAATCGTTAGTGGCGGCTGTTTTGGCTTTGCTACTTGCCGCGTCGATGGATGGATGGCGTTGCGCGCGTTAAATTGACGATGGGCAGTTGGAGGCATGAAGTGACACTGGCAGACTCGTATCTGCGGTTAAGCGTCTGGAATTACAATCGGGGTGCTGCAGATGCGGTCGGCTATGTGTAGCAACTGGTGGATCGTTGGTAGGGTTAGGCAAGCTGTGGTGATACGGGTGACACACTCGGCTACCATTGCATACAGACGGAATTCGAAACTTCGGGATTAAGGAATATGGTTCTACTTGGATACGCAGTTCCACTGCAATTTTGTGCATGAATGTATGAAGTTACCCACCAGAGACTCTTAGGTGGTGTACGATCTCAAAACGGACGCCTTCTGCTTGACGTTGAACACTCACTCTATATGCTCCGGGTCCAATGCTTGTCTCCTCTGCCTCGGCAACAACCTCACTGTCTAAGCTACATTTTTGATCTGACGCCCATTCATTCCAATCTTGGCCAGACCCACCAAGTCCTACTCTCACACTTCGATACACCCTCACTTAGTTCGACAAAATAACCTCCATATGTGCAGGCGGCTTCCAATGTCGAGTGCAGGATAGTTGATGCTGAGGTGTATGTTGGATTCAAAGGCGGCGTCGATGGTTGACACGCGGTTTGTGGTTAGGGAGAGCACACCAGTGAGGTATTCGAAGTGTTTGAGGAAGGCTAGGCGGGTTCAAAATGTCTCATTCGATTTTGAACGTGCACTTGGGTCGACTCACCCGAAATCAACCGATTCTGCGTAATGTCTGGCGTGCTCCTCTGCTCGAGGAAAATATCGCATTTGTCTAACGGCGGGATAGCACCCCATTTAATCGTCAGTTGGAGAACACGCTCCCAGTTCGCCCGCGCTCATGTTGTACAGGGACTTACGCATTGTCCCGGACACAAGAACGTTAAAACTGTCAGAGAATGTGCGTTATGGCGTTGGTGAGTTAGATGACGTCGTGTGCTCGTGATTACTTTGCGTGAGGGATGGAACGTTGCCTCACCTGAGCTCTCCTCGAAATTATTTTCATCGTGTTATCTCATCGAACGTTGGTATTTGTCAGATGCTGCATTGATCGGATCGCATGGTAGACTATATTCATTATGCCGAGAGACGTATCACCGTCTTCGGACCTGACTCCCAGCATGCGGAGAAGGTCTTGGAATCCACGATCATGCGGCTCATATTCGTCTATGCGTCTTGTTATTGAGTGTCTGCGAGACTGATTGTGATGTTGTAATGCTACGCATATGTCGTTTCCCAGTGTCATATATATTGCTGTCCACATAAAAATCTTTTTACGCCACGTTCTCGGAGTACTATCCAAGTATTTAATGTCAACAGTCATTCCAACCCGCCCGCGCTATGGCACATAATCTCATTCCGAAGGATATACGGACGAAGCGTTATAGGCTACATAAAGCGTTGACTCGTTGAAATGCACGCTGCATCGGTAAATCCTAAGAGAATCGGAGCCTCTAAATTTGAATATTCTATGGGAATAATGGGCACAGAGTGATCTCCTCAAAATGTTCTTTGACAATGACCTGCATGGGCTAGAGGGAATCGTTAAGGTTTATGGTGGAGAGGGCTGTTTTTGATGTGGATTTGGCCACAACAAGTGAGAGACGGGAACGGCTGGTGTTGGCACTCTTTGAACCGAATCTAGAAGATACCGTTGCGCCAACTTTGAGGCACATGAGGATCTCAAGGGTTGCGGAGAAAATGCGTAGGGTAATAGGGGAGAAGGAAAGGGCAAGTATGAGGCCTTTTGGGTGACGAAGATGGCGAGAGGGGCGCGGCAGATAATGTTGTCTCCGATTGGTCGATACAAGCTTCTTTGGTGTGAATGTCAAATCTGCAGTGGTATGAGATAGGTAATCGCCGGTGGCCAATCGCGGCCCATGTTGGCAATTTAGCGATGACCCTGAGATGCTTTGCATTCTCCTGGCACACCTCAAGACGAATCTGCGGACTCGATCCCCATTCCACTCATTAGCCAGCTCTCCGCACAGCACACAGCAGCCTCACCGCCTTGATCCGTGATAGCAGCTTGGCTCTTCGGTCCCGCTAGTCTTTTTGGAAGCAAGCACGTCTGGGCTTTCCCGCGACGCCGACCCTGATTTGGTGCGGCGACATTGTAGCTCCTCACACTCGCACCTCGCGACAACCGTTCCAAACCACCAAGCTGGCCTCCCCGGAGTCCCCCCCTCTCCACTCGCAGCGCGAACACAGCAACACCACGGGAATACGAGCAAGGAGTTTGTCCGTCCGCGTGTCGCAGTCGCGGGAGGAGGAGGAGAAGAGCGCCGCGGGCCTCCCACGCTTCAGCATGCTCGTTGGCAAAGGGTATTCATGGAAAGCCGCTAAGTCACGGCTGCCCCCATCACGGCAGGTCTGGCATACAATCAAGAGCCCCCGGGTGCTGCTCTCCATTGGCATATTCTCTGTGCTCCTGCTGCTATGGCGTTCAATGGGTCCAACCAGCGAGATGCAAAGGTGCGCAATTTCCCCGACACCACATGGCGCAGGTTGCTTTTTCACGTACATTACGTGCAATGGGGGAGTTGGATAGACACACATGGCTCACCGCAACACCTCCCCTCTCAGAACCGCTGCTCACAAATGCCCATCCAGATTCTACTGCTTTGGCCCGGCAAAAGCGCCCATGCGCATGACACCAAACGACAACGCAGAATGGCACGCACACCTCCAAACGCCCGTAATATACAACCACCACAAACCCATCGAGATCAACGCAACCACCATAGAACACATCGACCTCAATGTCATCAAATCCACGCCCAAAGCAGCGGCTAACCGAGAGCGAGTCCTCATCCTCACCCCGCTCCGCGATGCCGTACACTACCTCGACCAGCACTTCGACCTCCTTAGCCAGCTCACGTACCCTCACGACCTGATCGATCTTGCTTTCCTCGTCGGCGACACAACGGACGACACTCTGGCAGCTTTGGCGAAGGAGCTTGAGCGTGTACAATCGAATCCGCAAGCCGCCTTTCGGTCGGCTATGGTGGTTGAGAAGGACTTCGGGGTACAAATAGATCAGAACAATGTGGCGGACAGACATGGCTTTGCGGCACAGGGCCCGCGTAGGAAGGCGATGGGGCGAGCGCGGAACTACTTGCTCGCGACTGCGTTGAAGCCGGAGCACAGCTGGGTGTATTGGAGAGATGTAGATATCAAGGAAAGTCCAGAACGGATAATTGAGGACTTTCAGGCGCATGACGTCGATGTACTGGTCCCAAACATATGGTTCCATAGGTATAAGGAGGTCAATGGCAAGATGGTCGATATCGAAGGACGATGTGAGCATCACAACCATCCTAAGGTATCCAGCACAGACTGACCTGTGACAGTCGACTACAACTCCTGGCAAGAATCCCCTGAAGGCCTAAAACTCGCCGCCTCCCTCGACAAAGACGTAGTCCTCGCCGAAGGTGCATTCCTTTCCCCTCCTCAACAACTCTCCCCTCCTGAACTAATTTTTTTTTCCCCTAGGCTACAAAGAATACGTCACCAAGCGCAAATACATGGCCAAAATGGGCGACCGGCGCGAAGATCACGACTACATGATCCCACTCGACGGTATCGGCGGCGTCAACATCATCCTAAAAGCCGACGTCCACCGCTCCGGTATAAACTTTCCCTGCTACGCTTTCGAGAATCAGGCCGAGACCGAGGGGTTCGCTAAGATGGCGAAGCGTGCGGGGTACGGCGTCTTTGGTTTGCCGAATTACGTTGTCTGGCATATTGATACCGATGAAAAGCCAGGGAATGCGTAATGTCGATCAGAGACGCGTGCGTGCAGAGAATGGGGTTACGTAATGCATAATCGAAGATGCATGTATGCGGGCCATGGGGATCCGGCGTTGTATCATCACATCATGAAAGGGAGTGGAAATTCTTAGACAGGGCATGGAGTTTTTCTTCGATTGTGTATATAGGATCGGTCGGGGTTTTGGGTGCTCTGCGTACGATACATGGCGCATGGCACAGTTGATGAACAGGCGTGTGCGGCGAGTGGAGAGGGGCTTCTTCTGGTGATTCTTTTCTCTTCTTGTTTTTATACCTTTCCCCCCTCGATTCCATGACCAACATCGGGATTTTGGGCGCGAGTAGTCTGTTTCTTGGTTGGGCCTTGCATCGCGCGCGCTTGCGCGCTCTCATGGGTAGGAGTACGGTAGTATGTGCAGAAGCATGCATCCGCATTGAGTCAATCAAGAAACATGGAAATTCACGTCGTATTTGTGTACAAGCGGTTCATGCGTGAAAGATTTGCAAGTAGTATCATTCCATGTCCTATGCTAAAAGACCGCGTGTCTTTACCGAATCTTATGACCGTTACGATACTACTTCTAAGAACTCGAGGTAAAGCGTAAGCCTTGAGATACATTCCCCACAGGGAGTGTAATGAAACGGGTTGACGAAGAGGGAAAGTAGTGTACAGAGCCATTGATATCGGTAATCACATCCATTCCGAGTAACCCATGTTGAACTGCTAGATCGTGAAATCATGTCCGCAAAGCGCCGAATGGGTATAAATATACAGCTGTCGATTTTCGACCGATTCTTGAATCTACTACGATCCCAGATTCTCGAAACGAACAGCTCGAAAACAACGAACAAGAGCAGAGACACCCAGGAGCCTAGTGGTCGTAGATGAAAGCTTGAAACTTCTCTTCCATGTAGAATTGAGCGCGGATCTTCCGACCTTGGAATTCGTAGCCCTCGTCGAACCGATTGACAGCATTTAGGGCGCTCAGACCATCGACAAACTGGATGTAGACCGGAGGAGAAGGAATATCTCTGTCGTAATGAATGCGCTCTACCATTCCGAACTGCAGGGGCATCAGCAAATGTAAATACGAGTACCAAAGAGTCGGCTCACCTTGGTTTGGAATACATCACCCATCTCCTGTCGAATACCTCCATCATTTCGGTCAGCGTCCGCTGCAAGATCCACGCCGTCGCAGCATCCCCAAGTCACGATGACACGGGAGGGCTGGCCAAACTTGCTCTCCTCAGGCTTTACCGTCCGATGTCCACCGCGAATATCGAACACATGTGCACTCTTGATACGGTCGCGGTCCCCATTATCGTCGACTTTGTTCTGGCCTTTTCTCTTCACAGCTTCTAGATGGGTTGTGATACCGTCACTATTCTTTCCGAGGCCTTGACCCTCAACATGACCCATCTTGGCCAACATACGGGCGCCGAAGCTGAGTTGTTTCTGTCTCTTTGCTGGTGGCTCGTCGGATGACTTGCGGGTGGAGGTCGTGCTATCAATATCCTTCCGAACTTCTGGTTGAGGATAATGGACAGGCGCAGAAGAGATGGTATGAGAGTATGTAACTGGAGGGGCAGAGATAGTGTGAGAGTACGTGATCGGTGACGCGGATATGGTGGGGTTGTATGGGGTAGCCGGCGGTGGCGGGGGAGGCGGAGGAGCTGCATTCTCTGGCGGAGGCGAGCGAGGTGGAGGTGGAGGTGGAAGAAGAGGAGGCGGAGGCGGAGGAGGTGGGGATGCCGCAGCTTGCGGTGTAGCGGACAAATGGGCACGGCGAGCATAAGCTTCGTCTCCGGTCAGATCGGTCGGAATGGAGGTGATGTTTGGAGAGGAGCGGGATTCCGGTTGAGAGCTCTGCCGAGACTCGTTGGGCGGCGGGCTGCTGTCGCTGAGGTTGCGCTCGGGGCGACTGTTGGCGGTTCGAAGGAAGTCGCGAAAGGCGTTAACCTTCATATCATATCCTCCCAGGCCCTTGTATGCCGCAAGGTTCGTGTATTTGCTCGGATGGTGGCTTCTGTTGGGGAACCAGTTTCCGTACTTCTTCGCCATCCGCTTGGACTCCTTGGCCTGCTGCTTGATCTCATAGTTGCGCTCCGCTCTGGCATTGTTGATCTCAGCGTCGTCGTCCGCCGTGCTGAGGTAGTACTCAAAGCCAGGCCTCTGTTGGGTTCCAGCTGCTGGGGTGTGCTCCACGGGGTTCTGGGCCATGACAGGCCGGGCAGGTTTCTTGGCAGCGTTGTTCCCTTTGGCTTGCGGGCGCTTAATTGAATGTGGGTTGTGGAACTTTGGAGCTGAACATTCGCATAAGTAAAGACGTACTTAAGACACAGCAGGAGTCAGCAAGTAGATACCAGTTTTCTTCTGCTCGGCCTTGGCCTGCTCGTCGAATATGACAGGAGGGGCCTGGACGTCGGCCTGGAGCATGTATGGGTTCGGAAGCCCCCCCGGGCCATACGGGTTGGGCAAGCCCTTTAGCGGCGGCTTTGGCTGAGAGGAAGTCATGTTAGTGAACCTGCCACGGCCGGTCGGTTAGTTGCCAGTATAGATGAGCGCTGCAGAGGACCGAGGAAACTGCAAACGAAGAAAAGAGCGGAAAGAATAACGCAGTCGGATAAGCTGCAGAGTGATAGCGAACGATGAAAAGCCCTGGGGCCCAAGGAAAAGCCTGAGAGATTGCCGCGATCGAATTTGAGAAATGAGGTTTGAGATGTAAGGTGGAGGTGACAAGGTGGAGAGGTGGTGAGGTAGCTAGCAGGAGAGAAAGCGGAAAAGAGCGCGGCAGAATCCCTGAGCCCCGTTCATATCCGCTAGCCGCTCACGTGCTATTGCGACAACGACGCCTGCGACGGCCAAATCATCCTTATCAAAGGTTTGGTTTTTCGTCTTCCTTCACCCATCTTAATTGCATTTGTACCTGAGCAGGTCTCTTGTGCACCGTCTGTCTGTCCATCTTGATCTGTACAACATCGCATACTTAAGGCTTCCTATATTTCGAGGTATGGATCACCAGTGGTAGCACGCCATCGGTCTGCTAACGATACCAGTTTTCGATACCGTATCACAGTAGTACAGCAGTAGAACAGAACCAATGGCACCCACTACGCTTCAGAACGCCTTCCCCAAGGACTCAACGGCCACGGCTATCATTATCCCCTCCCAACCCCCTCTCGCCATCTCTTACCAAAGGCTCGCCGCCGATGTCACCATCTTCCAGCAACAACTAGCCAAGCTCGGCGTGAACGCGCAATCCGCTGTGTCGATTGCGTTGCCCAATTCATACGAGTTCATCGTCTCGTTTATTGCCGCGTCCTGGCAACGGGCTATTGCGGCGCCACTCAACCCTGCGTACACCCAGGCCGAATTTGAGTTTTACATTGACGATCTGAGCTCGGCCATTGCGCTGGTTCCGAAAGGCGCATATGCTAAAGATGCCGCCGCCGTACGAGCAGCAAGGAAATACAAGGCTGCGATTGCGGAGTGCTACTACAATGGCAAGGAGGTGGTTCTGGATGTGAAGGAGAAAGGCAAGCTTGCTGGCAAAAATGGCGTGGTTGAGTCGGCACAGCCGGAGGACGTGGCTTTGGTCTTGCACACCAGCGGGACGACAGGCCGCCCGAAAGCTGTGCCCTTGACGCACCGCAACCTTCTACGGACGATGAAGAACATCCAGGCCACCTATGAGTTGACCCCCAAAGACAGAACCATGCTGGTCATGCCCCTGTTTCATGTACACGGCTTGCTTGCTGGTTTCCTCGCGCCTCTTGCATCTGGAGGCTCCGTCATTGTGCCCACCAAATTCTCGGCCTCTGAGTTTTGGCGTGATTTTATTCAGCATCAAGCGAATTGGTATACTGCTGTCCCTACCATCCACCAGATCCTCCTGAGAAGCCCAATTCCAAACCCCAAACCGAGAATTCGCTTCATCCGTTCCTGCTCCTCTCCACTATCTCCCAAAGTTTTCCACGAACTGGAAGAGACCTTCGGTGCTCCTGTTTTGGAAGCGTACGCGATGACGGAGGCGTCGCATCAGATGACGAGCAACCCTCTTCCGCCTGGAAAGCGTATGCCAGGTAGCGTGGGTATTGGTCAAGGCGTCGAAGTCAAGATTCTTGACGACGCTGGAAAGGAAGTGCCGCAAGGCAAGGAGGCCGAAATCTGCATCCGGGGCGAGAACGTCACCAAAGGCTACCTCAACAATCCTGCTGCAAATGCCTCTTCATTCACCAAAGATGGCTTCTTCCGCACGGGAGACCAGGGGAAGCAAGACGCTGATGGATATGTCATCATCACTGGTAGGATTAAGGAGCTAATCAACAAAGGAGGCGAGAAGATCAGTCCTATCGAGCTGGACAATGTGGTTGCCCAAAACCCAGCTGTATCGGAAGCCGTCAGCTTCG
This sequence comes from Beverwykella pulmonaria, assembly GCA_001599595.1. Taxonomy (NCBI): domain Eukaryota; kingdom Fungi; phylum Ascomycota; class Dothideomycetes; order Pleosporales; family Melanommataceae; genus Beverwykella; species Beverwykella pulmonaria. The sequence goes on from BCHH01000004.1 coordinate 813,593, forward strand.
CTCTCGAAGATGAGATGTATGGACAGGATGTTGGACTTGCAGTAGTGGTGAAAGATGGTCAAACACTAACAGCTGCAGCCTTGAAGGCGTGGATGGCGGACCGGGTCGCCAAGTTCAAGCTACCAAAGAAGGTATTGCTCTTTTACATTATAACTAGTGCGTAGCACAGAGATATTGACTGCTGCAGATCTTCTTCACCGACATCATGCCAAAAACCGCCACGGGGAAGGTCCAGAGGCGCATTGTCGCCGAAGCCATGCTCAAGAATAATCCGCCAAAGGCCAAGCTATAGCATTATCGCGTCTCCTTCACGTTGCTTTTCGTCGTCACTGCATTTCTCAAGGTCGCTTCCCCTGTAATATACACATTGTTTATGGATACATGCCAGGAGATGCCTCGGTGTGGAGAACCAGCAGTATAGCAATACAATTGTCATCCTCTTCAGCCTACGGCCGACTTCGGACCCTTGTTCCCGCGATCTACAGCACCTTACTTTATTTTCCTTCTGCGACTATTTGCGACTTACCGATGGCGTCATACTAGCGCTCGCCAATCACGGGTCGATCTTAGCTTCAGGGGACGACATGGCGTGAGATTTGACCAACACAACTTCACAACACCGTCTGCAAACGCCTAAACAGAACGCGCTGTACATTATGCAATTGTTAGCGAAGTGTTGCTATCTACGCGGAGAAATACTTTCTTTTAGTCGATTTTTTTTTTCAACGGAGCATGTGCTACCGAGATGGCGTATTCGGCACACAACGTCGGTTCGAGAGCTGAAAGCCAGTGTTGAGCTGTAATTAAACCTCGTGGCTCTTGCCGAAGGTTTAAGAAAGAGCCGGACCTGGACCTTTTCCCCGGTCGTTGGCTTTTTGCAAAGTTAATTGTCAACTCTTTTTCCTCTTTCTTCCCCGCTCAATGTATTCTGAAAATCACAAATACCCCCCCGTTTCAATGAAGTCCTTAATCTTAGTGTCCACCTACCCGCCTCTCCAAACAAGTTTCTACCAGTCTTCTAATAATACGCTGGACAAACGAGATCCGAGCACCACAGTGGAGGAGGTTCAAGCAGACCCCGAAGAATCTGAAGCATTGGCGCGTAGCACAAGCATCACCCTAGACCCACCACCCCACCCCGTCTCATCCATACAAATACCAATTAGGAGCATTATGCGTAGCCCCTCTTCTCTCACAAAGAAAGGGAGCACCGTCTCCTTTTCGACCACGATTTTAGAAGTCTCGCCTCCGCCCTCGGAAACCACCTTTCACCACCAGTCTTCCTCAGCCGTTTCGAAAATCAAGTTGCCAGAGGACACAACAGCCAAAATGGACACACAGACCAGCTCAGATGCTAAGACCGCCAAGCGCCAGGCGAAAAGACTCTCAAAGAGGTTCTCCGCACCGGTCCAGCTGAAGAAGGAAATGGATGAAAAGCGCTTATCCGTGACATCCACTTTCTCGTTTACGCCATTTCACAGGAGCTCCTCTGTCCTCGTCTCCAGCACATCTCCATCTCCACCTCCCCCATCATCAAACCCACCATCACAGTTCCCCTCCCGCACACCTTCACAATCCCAACCCTCCACCGTATCCTCTCCTTCCCCCCGCCTCCCCCCACGACCACCCCCCATCTATGACCCGCTCCAGAATTATATCCCCTGCCTTACCCCCGGATGCCGCACGCACTACCTCCTACCGCTCCTCGGACCAACTTTCTACACACCCCAAGTCCCATACGGGCTCTCCCGCACCCAGGGTCTCTGCCCCTCGCATGCAAGAAAAGACCTCCAAGCCGCGACTCTGCATTGCAAAAAAGAATACGAGTTCATGCGACAAAACGCCGGACGCCGGACTCTCGGCCTCATAGCCGCTGAATTCGACGCCTGGTTGTGCACGGTGCGCGACGAACGCGAGAAGCAGAGTCAGGCCAACGAGCGCGATCTCCGGCTCAGAATTCTCGGTCCGCAATCTCTCCCCAAGGGGCTGAAAGAGAGCGAAGAGAAGTTCAACTGGAGATATGCGCCCCGCCCCTGCACGTCCAAGATGTGCGTCGCCCCGTCACAAAATTCAACCAACTGCTATTATGCGATATACGACCAGCGGTACTATCTCTGGTACCACACGCCAAGGAAGTCTGGATTGCGCATCCAGCGCTCTCTGTGTCCGCCTTGCGCGCGGAAAGACATTGATGCCGCGGAGCGCGATATCGCGCTCAAGTGGAACGAGATGCATCCGCATCAGTGGCGGGAGTGGTTGGAGAGAGTGAAGAAGGAACGTGCGGCTGAAGGCGGGTTCTGGGAACAAGCGCAGGAGAAGAGGGTTAGGGAGCGTGTGGAGGGGAAGAATGGGGGTAGAAAAGTGGGAGGGGTGGTGGTAGAGAAGATAGAGGGAGAGAAGAAGAAGGATGGGGATAAGAAGAAGGAAGGGGAGAAGAAGAGGGAAGGGGAGAAGAAGAAGGAAGGGGAGAAGAAGAAGGAAGGGGAGAAGAAGAAGGAAGAGGAGAACAAAGAAGAGACGAAGAAGAACTTGTGTGTGGTTATGTGATGGGTTGGCATGGGGTTGGCATGGGTTGGCGTTGGGTTGGTGTTGATAGGCGTTCAACTAATAACGGCCTTCTAATGTTCGGCTGTCATAAATTGGTAATGAATGTTGGCGAGACTTAAAAGTGCTTCTATAAATGCAGTAACGTAATGAAACCTGGGTCAGTCTCCAAAAAGGCATCCACCTGTGTGCATCAGCCGTTGAGTGAATCGGGAACCCAAGGCAATTAACCGTCATTCTATAAAAAGGATTCTAGCTATAGCAACATAGGATAAATTTGCCCGACTCTAGATTGATGATGCATCCATTTACAGTAGTCGTAGTATCAAGCCCACGTCGCCATGAACATACACCTAACGTCTCTAGAGTAGAGCACATGAGAGAATTCATAGATCCTGGAGAAAAGCTAGACAGTCAAGTTTTCCAGTCGGGCTACTGAAATCTCATGTCAAGTTTCCAATCGTAGCATGGAGATGTGCCACCATGGAAGCGCGATCCTAAAGGTCCTGTTCTTTGTGACATTGCGCATGATACCTATTCCACCGTACCAAATTAATTGACAAGAAAGACCGTTTATTCGTACTGGTAGATTCTCAAAGCTTTCGGTGGACGCGTGACCGATCCTGACCGAGAATTATGCATCAACATCTACGTCGATGGGAGGGTCATCCAGGTCGATGTCCTCTTCAGTATCGAAAACTCGTCTTCGTCGTCCATGTCGAAGTTGCTGCGATCGCGATCCTAGTGGCGGTTTTCTTTGTCGATGTGTCTGCTCCGGGATCGATCGAGGTTGCTGCATGTCCGTTGACGCTGGCTGGCCGTGGGAGAAGAGACGAGGAGCCTGAGGAAGGAAGCACCTGTTACTCAAGAAGGAAACCATAAGGCTGGGTTGGTAGAGTGCGATGAAGTGAAGTGAAGAAACTCGACACCACGCCGGACTGAACGCGTTACAAATGAAGGAGCGAAGAAATTTTGGAGCACACATGGAAGCTGATAACGTTGCAGACTTCTTAGATAAAATAATAGACAGGCAGGATAGCAGGACCAAACGAAAAGAACCGCTCAACAAGCCTAGGGTATAAGCTGGGGAATCAAAATTCGCATCCCGTAATTCCACCCAACCTCTTGGACGCCTCCTGCCATGCATGTAATTATCAAACCCCCGAGACCATAAGCACCAGACCGTATCCATCCCAACTTCCACCTAAAATGCACACACTCACGACAAGTAAACGGGTATAGCTCGCCTACGATACCTCCTTCTCTTTGCCCTTGCCCTCACCTTCAGTGGACGCAGGACCCGCAAGGGGCTCGCCGTCGTCTCCGGCGTTACTGCCCTCACCCGTCTCCTTCCACTCGGAGCTTCTTCGGCTCACTCTTCCAGGACCCGTTGGATCTCTTGGGCTAGCCAATGGGCTCGTGGCAGTGGCGCCGATGCTACCGGTGATGCTGTCTGTTCGGCCATGGCCCAAAAGTCCACTGCGGATGCTCACTCCATCGGCATTCTGCTGCTTATTGGCATAGTAGCTGCTGCGCTCGCCGCTGAGTGCAGGGGCGGCGACGCCGGATGACGAGTAGATACTGGCGCGTTCTGCATTTGCGAAGGCACCGATTCCGGTCCTGTTTTGGGGACTATAAATGGCATCGGTGTTGTTGGAAAGAACACTGAGCGGGAGAGACTCTCGGCTCCCGCCCCATACTGACGATGGGGCCAAGGCACGGACAGATGCGTTGGTGTCGAGCGAGTTTCGGCGGCGACGCTTCGACGATGAGGCAAGGGTCAGAATGGAGGCGTCGTCCGTGAGCATGTTGTTCGCTGTGGCCGCTTGATACGAGTTGGGATGCGGCTGGAGGGATAGATGCGGCGGGATAGCGGAGGGGGGTGGAGAGGTGGTAGGGAATTGATGCGAGAAATGCACCGGCGGGCCATTGGCAGGCTGAGGATTGTGCCCGGGGCCAACGGCCAACACATGCGACGGGGCGGTCGATTGAATCGTCGTAAGGGTGGTGGTGAGGGAGCGATCCGAGTGGTTTGGCGATGAAAATGTGCTTCCGCCGCCTATTGTGGTGCTGTTGCGTGTCTCTGCCTTGGACCTTCCTGAATGAATGGTCTCGGGATTGGTCGCGACCGTGGGCGCAGTGGACTTTGTGCTTTTCGCCGGGGCACGCTGTTGGCTCGAGTGGCCTTCCTCCGCCGATGTAAAACTGCTGGTCGAGCGAGGGCTGACCGGGCTGGAGAAGGAGAGGGCCTCGTTGCCGGAGGTGCCGGCGAAGTGGCCGGACTGTGGATAGGGATTGTTCTTCGCTGCACCCTTCTTCGGTTTTGCCTGCGAGGCGGCCTGGCTCTTCTTTCCCGCGGGATTGGGGGACGCATCCGAGGCGGTATTGGAGGATTTGAGGTTCGCGAGGCGCTTCATCCACCCCGTGAAGGGCCGCTTGCGGGTGTGCCGGTCTTTGGCCATCTGGGTTAGCAAGTTGCGTAGGTAGAGGTGGAGAGAGCGAGGAAGAATCCAAGGAGCCTCAAGTGAATGGTGCTCGCCAGTAATTGGGCCGGGAGTTAGAGGGCGTTGAGTGACATACCATGTGGCCTGGCGGCGGCTTCGGCGGTGGCCATTCCGTGCCTTTGTTCAACGCTAGGGGGGGCGCTCAATGACAGCGCGGAGAAGCACTTCGTCTCTTGCTTGCTGTCAGTCGGTGGCGGACTTGTGCGGGTAATTCAGCAGGCCGGGGAGGCTCCACGTGTGATATATTGGTGGGTGACGAGGCTGCCGGGCCTTGACAGGACCGCAGGCGCAAACAAAGGAGCAGCTGAGCAAGGAGGCGGTGCGGTGCGTCTGCGCGCGGCGGCGGTCAAGAGCGGGCTTGGGTGGGAGGGAGCTGAGAGCCGGCAGCGAAGGGGTTTCGCGGGCGGGCTCGAATGTTTGATGTTGAGGATTCGAAGGTTGCGGGAGGAGGCCTCGCGAGACGGCTACGCTGCTTTGGGACGCAATCCAGGGTCCTGCCGGGCCGTGCAGGCGCCAAGGCCATGATGCGACGCCGCGAATTGTTCGCCCCCAAGCCACCGCAGATCGTCGCCTCGTATCGCTCAACACCAGCGTCCGCACTCATGGCACGCTATACGAAGCCGCCTGCCCCAACGTCGACGAGGCACGCATGGCCGGCACCCGCGAGCGATGCATCCTGCCTCTCCCACCGGACGTCGTAGCCCAGATCAAGTCCTCGACGGCGATTGTTTCCCTCACCGGCGTGGTCCTGGAGCTGCTGAAGAACGCCCTCGACGCAGGCGCTACCAAGATCGAAGCCACGATCGACTTTGGGCGTGGCGGATGCTCGGTCGAAGACGATGGCCGTGGGATAGCACCCTTCGAGTTTAGGGAAGAGGGGGGGCTGGGGAAGCTCTACTGTTGGTTCTCGTGCTGCTCGTGGCCGATCGTGCGTGCGTGTGTACTGACCGTTTCAGGCACCTCCAAGTACCCATTTCCTGAATCCTGCCTCGGCCGCAATGGAACCTTTCTGGCGTCTCTCGCCGCCATGTCTCTTCTGACCATCACATCCCACCACCACGAGCATCGGTCCTGCAATTCCATAACGTTCCACCACGCTAAAACGGTGGAAAGACAGCTGCCCGCGCCGCCACAGCTCGAGCCCAGTCATGAGAAGCATGGCACCCGGGTTACAGTACGGAATCTGTTTGGAAACCTACCCGTGCGGGTCAAGCAGCGAACCGTGGTAGTGGAGCAGAAGGCGAAACACGATCGATTGTGGGACACACTCAAGAGAGAGGCCACTGGTCTCATGCTCAGCTGGCGGGGACCAGTGTTGCTGAAAGTCCGAGATGCAGACAACAAAACCGCTTTCCAAATGAATGGACAGAAAACACCCACTTCAACCAGACTCGATACGAAGACTGCTGGCAAAGAACGCTCGCGCGAGCTTCAATTCATTCTCAACACACTGACGCAAGCCAACTACATATCAATCAACGAATGGCATGCCTGGGTCCCTGCGTCTGCGTCTACCTCCAATATTTCCATCAAGGGCGCCATTTCTCTCGACCCAGCTCCCACCAAGCGTGTACAGTTCATTTCGTTGGACATCCGGCCCCTGTCACCTGACGCCGGTCACAATGAGTTGTACGACGAGGTCAATCACATCTTTTCTCTCTCTAGCTTTGGGACTGTCGAAGACGATGCACACATGGATAAAACCGAGAAAGTCCGTCGACAACATGACGGGCGGTTCAAGAGTGACGGGCATACGAGTCGGCAATGGAAAGGCCGTAAAGGTGTCGACAGATTTCCCATGTTTCATCTCCGCATATCGTTGAAAGACGGTCGTAGACCCAAAGGGTCTGAGGACCGACTTCTTGATAACGAAACAAACCTGCAGGCAGTAATAGAGGTGCTGAATGCCATGATCACGCAGTGGCTTTCTGTGCACCATTTCAGCCCTCGAAAACTGATTACCAGACAAGAGCGACCGAACACTGCGTCATCCTCTAATTCTACAAGCGGAACTGAGGAACAGGAAAATGCGTCTAGGAGTCCACAATCTAACAAACGAACCGCAGACTATGGAGCTCTCGGATTACGCCCTTCGAGACTACATTCTCCAATGCCAGAGAACCGCAAAAGGAAGAGGTCGATGTTAACACAACCGGGAACAACATCTAAGAGGACGGAGCGGCAGTCTTTTATTAGTTGGTCTAGAATTAAAACCAGCAAAGCTGCCTTCTATGACAATGTGAGGAACTCGGGGAAACAAGTTGCACAAAAGGTTACAGAAGACCCTCCCTCAACAACTCCTGGGGAATGGAGCGAGTGTATCCCAAAATTGAAAGGTGTTCCCACATTCGATACCGAAACTATCTTGCCAGGAGCCTTGAATACCTCTAGTGTTGCAGGACCTCCATGTCATGAGCTAGAAGAACACCAAATAGATACGGAGCATCACAAACACTCCAGCCATATTAGTGGCTGCTCAAGACTGGACATGGAAGAGGCGTTTAACGAATCATCCTTGCCTAGTGCCAACAAGCTCTCAAAAGCAGGTCTTCGGAGCGCTCAAGTGATTGCGCAGCTGGACAAGAAGTTCATCCTTGTCAAGATGTCGCGCTCTTCAGACTTGACTCCAACCCGCGATGAACTGGCTGAAGTGCTCGTCATTATAGATCAGCACGCAGCAGACGAACGCATTCGAGTTGAAGAGCTCTTCGCCGGACTCTGCGCCCCGTTGTCAACCGAGCACAGTCACTCTCACTATCGCTCAAAGCTTGGTCACAAGTCGTGTGTTTCATTCACTATTCTCGAGAAACCGTTGCACTTCAACATCTCCTCGCAAGAACAGAGTCTCTTTACAACTCACGCCGCAAGATTTGGAGCCTGGGGCTTCCTATATGATCTTTCCGCGACCGCAAAGTCCAGTAATAAAAAAAGATTACAACCAACCTTAGCGGTCACCACTCTCCCTCCGAGTATAGCCGAGCGTTGCAAAGCGGATCCTCAGCTGCTCATCTCGTTTCTCCGCTCGACGATCTGGAAGTACGCCGAAGATCCGCATCTCCCTTCCCCTCTCGAGGATCCACCACCACCATCGCAGCCAGGAAACGAAGAGTCCCCATTATGGCTAAGACGACTGGCTAACTGCCCCCAAGGACTTGTCGATTTAATCAATTCTCGCGCTTGTCGCTCGGCAATCATGTTTAATGACGAGTTGAAAATGGAGCAGTGCAAGGAACTAGTTGAGAAGTTGTCGAGGTGCGTGTTCCCGTTCATGTGCGCGCATGGGCGGCCGAGTATGGTGCCTTTGGTCAATCTAGGTCACGCCGGAGGGAATGAAGGCTCGGGCTTGGGATTTGGTCTAGGTGGATCTGAATTGGACGAGAACAAGTGTTTCGTGGACGCCTGGAAGCAATGGAAGAAGCAGTGATGCAGAGTGAGGTCCTTGATATCAGGTGTGTGTAGTGTTTTGGTCGTAGGATACCTTTGTCGTGATACGCATTCAAGCGATTAGATACCAATTTTGATATGCATTTTCGATATCTTTCGACACCTACCAAAATCTCCCCCTGGACCCCACCCTAAAATATTCCCAAAATTCCAAGTCGCGTCAAGAAAAAGTATATTGCTGACGCGATATATGTTTGGGCGTCATGAGACCCGGAATAGCCACTTATAAAAAGGCAGCCAGGTCAATTAAACGCTCAATTCAATCTTGGAACATTCTAAGAGGGCCTATAGCGAAGTTGGTGATTTCGTATAAGCGTGACAAATTGGTTCCGAGCGTCACGACAAAACAAAAGAATGAGGTTGCAGAAATCTAGATAGGCACGCCATTTTCAATGAAAATTTCGTGGCTTGGGGTGTGAGGCTGGACGCGAAAAATGACATTCAGGTTTTGCGAGTGGGTGCCTGATGGCGGTTGTGGCTTTGCGTCTTGGGAGGTAGGTAATTTTATTGCCTAATGAGAGGGTAGGTTGCGAGGCGCAGTATCAGATGCGTATGGAGAGCCCCCAGCTGTTGTCATTGCATCCGGTGCTGCTTTAAGATGAAGCGACAACGAGTCGCGTTGAAAGAGTTGAGATTTCGACAAGTCGAGGCATGCAAGAAGGAGGATGAACGTTTTTCTGTGACGGCTCTCCGCTTGGAAATATGTGGGACTCACGTGTGCGCTAGCCAAAACTGTCTCGGCTAACCCCTTAATGGCTGACACGCTGCGCCTGTGCCTCCCGGACTTCATATCCTCAATCCCAACCCCATAAACAACCATGTCCTCTCTCTGCTCGCGCCCCGCTTGCGACGACTGGACCACCTCCCCTCTTCTGCTCTAAACAAATGGAAATGTTACGCCTATGCCGCCTGCCCTTCCGGCGCCGCGCCCGTCGGAGCCGCATCATCACCATGCTCGTCCTTCTAATTGTCTTCTGCGCGCTTCTAACACCGTTCTACATCATCTACAAGCCGCCCTTCGTTCTAATAAAGTACTTCCAAAAGCGCTGGCCGGACGTGCTCTGGCACATCGCTACGTCAGACAAAATTGTTGCACTGACCATCGACGACGGGCCGTCAGAGTACACATCTCAAATCCTGGATATTCTCCAGGAAAACGATGCCACGGCCACCTTCTTCGTCATTGGCTCTCAAGTTGCGGGGAAAGAGGAGGTTCTGCAAGATTTAGTGAGAAATGGGAATGAGCTAGGCAACCACGCTATGTACGACGAGCCCTCGCTCTCCCTCTCAGACGCAGACCTCATCCACCAAATCGAGGCTGTGGAGTCCATGATTGACAACGTCTACGACGCCGCGCACGTCGAGTACCCTCCGCGGTATTTCCGGCCCGGATCTGGAATATTCTCCTCTAGGATGCGCGAACGGCTAGATATGCTGAAGTACCGCATGGTGCTTGGCAATATCTATCCCCACGATGCGCAAATTAGCTACTGGAAAGTCAATGCGGCGCATATTTTGAGTATGCTGCAGCCGGGGGGTATCATTGTTTGCCATGATAGAAGGAGCTGGACGGTGCCGATGCTGAAGAAAGTGATTCCTGAGATTAAGAGAAGGGGGTATCAGATTACGACTGTGACGGGGCTGGTGGATCAAGCGCCGAGGGGGAAGTCGAAACCTTGAGTTAAGTTGAGTCAATTGAACGATTCAATCCACGCCAGAGAGCCGGACTCCGGATTCGATATCACGTGTTCCGAACGCACGTGTCAGATCCTCGCGTCATTAAAGAAATAAAAACCAGGCTGTGCGGCACACGATTACCTGTCTAAACCTCGCAACTATCACCATATACGTCGAATAATGGCGACAACATAACAACCGAACGTGAAGAATGCTGCAAACCAAGGCAATCAACAAGCGCACAACAACACCAACACAACCACCATCAAGCGAAAAGCAACAATAATACAACAGCCGAACAGCAGAAACAACATAACAGATCTCATAAGTTCCAAGACTGCAATATATGTAACAATACCATAATGAAGCCTGCTCGTTGCACTGTTGAGGAAGGGGGGAGGGGAGGAGAGAAAAGGAAGAATGAGAGTCATTTTATCGTTTGTCATACTTTTCAATTATTTTTCGGTAAAGGATTCATTTCCCGGCGTTGGATATACAGGCCCTAGAAAGGCCCAAAAGCATTCACTCATTCGTTCGCTCAACTGCAGGGTATAGTCCCACGCACAGAAGATACCCAATCATTTTTACCTTGCATTAGCCATCAATGTAGCATATCTCAATTTCAAGTTTCCACCTTTGTATGATCGAATCCTCACCAGGACGCATTTCGTCCTCCCCTCCATGCCTCATCGGCCCAACCCCTACAGAGCCTTCCTCAACGCGCTCTTAAAAGGTATGATCTGCGCCTTCTCCCAATCCCACACTTCCCCTTGCACATAAATATCCCTCTTCAACCTCTCGATAACCTCTGCCTTCGTTCTAGCGCCCACCAACATGGCTGATCCCTTCATTTTCGGCGGCGAGGTATCACCTTCTTTGATGGGCTCTTCGAGCATAGCACCTATGAACCACGTACCATTAGCAAACGTGGAGGGGAGGAAAGGGGGAGGCAAGGACGAACCCCCAAACAACCAAAACGTCTCGGGATCACTCCCTAGTCCCTCCAAATGCTTGCTCCTGACAGCCAATCGCTTCTCCAGAGCGCCGGGAAAATCGGGACATATGACGAGCCATTCTAGGATCGGGCCTGAGGCTGATGCCATTGCTCTGCTCAGTTGCGTGGTTCGGTATGGAATAGGAAGTACTCGGGGCGCAGGTCGAGTGAGTGGCGTGGCGAGGGACTTTAGAGGAGACACGAAGCGCAATTGGAATTGGGCTGCGAGAGCGTGCATGCGGAATGTGGGGTCGACGTGGGTGAGGGGAAAGCTGGCTCTGCACGAGAGTTTAGAGGAGCGCTGCAAGATGGAAGAATGGGAGGAGGAAGCGACAAACCTTTTGTTCCTAGCTTTCTGCTCCGGCTGCGAATTGGTCCTGGGTGATGTGTGTGGGGTTGTAGCTTGAAGGGCGTGTTTGGTGGAACGGGAATGTTCCGCTAGGAGGGGCACATCGGAATCAAGTTCGGAGCTTCTCACCCAAGGCCTGAACGCATATCACTAACACTCCTCAAGAACTCAATTGCAACAACCAAAGTCAACCGTATCGATTTGCTACAGCTATTAGGGGCAGGTGTACGAGCGTGTAAAGAATGCCAAACCCAGCAATATCCCCACCTCATGATTTCTGATTCCTCCACGCATTAATTATACCGACATCAAAACGTCCCATATAACGCCGTTCAATGAGAAAAGAGAGAATATACATGGCAGCTGCCTGCATCTTCGCTTCTAAGCCAGATCGGAATAGCGCCCACCGTTTTTATCGCGCCTGAAAGACAACATCTAACCACTGCACATCATGCAGGCATCCTTGTTCTCTATTGAGCAAGCAAGCACGGCGTCAGCGTAAATATCGCCATCGCGCGCGGCGCTCTCATTATCGTTGTCCTCGTCCTGCTTGATAGCTGGCTCCGGGAGAGCCTCCTCTTCTACAGGCTTGCTAGTAGTAGGGTCAGACGTGAGCAACTTCGGGCTGTCACCTTCTGGGACATCAGCCGTGAACGGTTTGGAGGCAAGAGCACTCTCTTTCACAGGAGGTGCGGACAGTTGCTTGTTCTCTGACGATGGGGGTGGAGTAGCGGAAGGAGTTGGGACACCATTGGAAGGGACAACAGCTGCAGTGCCGTTTGGGCTTTTGGACATGTACATCGGTCGGGGAACTGCAGAGGGAGAAGGCGAACTGGAGTAGTTGCCGCCTGCGATACCACTGGCGTTGCCCCTCCTCTTTGACCCAAGAGCACGAGCAGTGTTCGTGTCGACAACCTTGAGGGCTTCCTGGTCGACAGTGAACTGGATGGGAGCAGAAGCCGCCATCGTTCGAAGGTAGTACATGCCCGTCTTGAGACCGAGCTTCCACCCAGCAAAGTGCATAGAGGTGATCTTGCCCATGGTAGGTTCCTTCATGTGGATATTGAGAGACTGAGACTGGTCGATGAAGGCGCCACGATCTGCAGCCATCTGCAGGATATGTCTCTGTGAGATTTCCCACACAGTCTTGTAGAGTGCTTTGATATCATCGGGGATGTTGGGGATCCGCTGAATAGAGCCACCTTCGGCGATGATCCTATTCTTCATGTTGTCGGACCACAAGCCCATGTCGACAAGATCTTTGAGCAACCAGGGATTGACGATCTGGAACTCGCCAGCGAGAACACGGCGGGAGTAGATGTTGGAGGTATAAGGCTCAAAGCATTCGTTGTTACCGAGAATCTGAGATGTAGAGGCAGTCGGCATAGGAGCCACGAGAAGGGAGTTGCGGAGGCCATGTTGGGCAATCTCAGCTTTGAGAGCATCCCAGTCCCAAAGATCAGTGGGGGTGACATTCCACATGTCATATTGAAGAATGCCTTGCGAGGCAGGGGAGCCTTCATAGGATTCATAGGGTCCAAGTTCTTTGGCAAGCTTGCATGATGCGGTGAGGGCAGCATGGTATATGGTTTCAAAGATTTGGATGTTAAGCTTCCTAGCCTCAGGAGACTCGAAAGGCAATCGGAGGGCGAGGAAGACGTCGGCAAGACCTTGAACGCCGAGGCCAATGGGCCTGTGTTTGAAGTTGCTGTTGCGGGCTTCCGGAACCGGGTAATGATTGACATCAATGATCTTGTTGAGATTGACAGTGACGGTCTGAACAACCTCATGCAGTTTCTGGAAGTCGTACTCGGCATGAGGAATGTCCACATACATGGGCAGAGCTAAAGATGCGAGATTGCACACTGCGACCTCCTCAGGAGAGGTGTACTGGATGATCTCTGTGCAAAGGTTGGAGCTGCGGATCGTTCCCAGATTCTTCTGGTTGCTCTTGCGATTGCAAGCATCTTTGTACAGCATGTATGGGTTTCCAGTCTCGGTTTGAGCCTCGAGGATGGCATACCAAAGCTTCTGAGCCCGGACTGTCTCGCGACCACGACCTTGCTTCTCATATCTGCGAATGTTAGTTGATGTACAGGCCTTAGTGGGATGGAATAGCCCACGAAGTGTATAGCTCCTCGAACTCATCACCATAAACGTCCGCTAGACCAGGACATTCGTTCGGGCACATGAGTGTCCACTCGCCGTTCTCCTGCACGCGCTTCATGAACAGGTCCGGAATCCACAACGCGTAAAATAAGTCACGAGCGCGAACTTCTTCTTTGCCATGATTCTTCCGGAGGTCAAGGAAGCCGAAAACGTCGGCGTGCCATGGCTCCAGGTAGATGGCAAACGCACCTGGGCGTTTGTTGCCGCCTTGATCAACATACCTAGCGGTATTGTTGTAGACACGAAGCATAGGGATGAGACCGTTCGACGTGCCATTTGTTCCACCAATGTAGGCCCCGGTAGCACGAATCCGGTGGACATTCAGACCAATACCGCCTGCGGTTTTGGAGATCATGGCGCACGTCTTCAGTGTGTCATAGATGCCCTCGATGCTGTCCTCCTTCATATCGATGAGGAAGCAGGAGGACATTTGGGGCGATGGGGTCCCCGCATTGAAGAGGGTCGGCGAAGCGTGTGTGAAGTACTTGCTCGACATGTAATTGTATGTCTCAATTGCCTTATCGATGTCTTCGCCATGTATGCCGACGGACACACGCATCAGCATGTGTTGTGGACGCTCGGCAATTTTGTCGTTTATGCGGAGGAGGTATGAGCGTTCAAGAGTCTTGAAACCGAAGAACTGGTAGTTGAAGTCGCGATCGTAGACGATAGCGGAGTTGAGATCGTCAGCGTGTTTCATGACGATGTCGTAGACCGACTTTGAAATCATCGGCTGGCTCTTGCCATTCTTTGGGTTGACATAATTGTAGAGGTCTTGTACGACAACCGAGAATTGCTTTTTGGTTTGTTTGTGGAGATTCGAGACAGCGATACGTGCTGCGAGGATGGCATATTCGGGATGGGTGACGGTCATGTACGCTGCGGTCTCAGCGGCCTATAGCGTGTTAATCTTGCCCGAGAGACACCTTGAGATGGGGGGGTAACGTACCAAGTTATCCAGCTCGACTGTTGTTACACCTTGGTACACGCCAGAAATGACTTTCTGGGTAATGGCAGCAGGGTCAATGTGGTCGGGATCCAGGCCATAACACAGTCGTGATACACGAGCTGTGATCTTGTCAAACTGTACGCGTTCTTTGCGTCCATCTAGACATTGCACCGTTAGCACTGACTATATGCAGAGTCGAGCAGGGGTGAGAATGGCACTGCAGGAACGTTGAGGGTTTTTACTTACCACGCTTAAAGACGAACATGATTGCTGAGAAAAAGGACTAAAGGTATATGGGTATCTGGAATGTGAAGGTGGGTTGATGGAGTGGACGCGCCTGGGAGGGGTTGGAAGGACACAGAACTTTAAATACAAACATGGGAGACGCGCCTGCAAAACACGCGGTGCACGGTTGCAGGTACGCGTTTTGTGTCACGTGTGGGCGTTGTCTATTTGTAAGTGGTTCTTGGCAAAATTCATCATTGCACCGATGCTCCGAGCTTTTTCAGGACAACAGCTTGAAGGTCTGACAGCAATCTGCCATTGTTGTCTACACCGCGCCCTGCATTCCAACCCAACGTCCAAATATTCTCCCCCGGCTCTAAGAATTTTATAACATTAGGTTGTTAGCCAGCATGGCGGGCGCAAAGTTCAAATACCGCCATCTAAGCCGCTCATCCTCCCATCGACAAGCCCTCCTCCGAAATCTCGTCACATCACTATTCAAACACGAATCAATATCAACAACATGGCACAAGGCGAAGGAAGCACAGAGAATGGCTGAAAAGCTGGTCACCTTGGCCAAAAAAAACACAGATGCGACGAGGCGGCGGGCACACCAGATATTCTACGTATGGCATTTGGTAGCCTTTGCACCTATTGAATATTGACGAGCTTCAGACACCTCACGAAATGGTACCCAAGCTCTTCGGACCCATAAGAGAACGCTATCTCGATCGACCTGGCGGATACACTCGAGTTCTCCGAATCGAACCATTGAAGGAGGATCAGGCGGAATCAGCGATACTGGAACTCGTTGATGGACCTAAAGACCTCCGATTTGCCATGACAGCAAAGACCCTTGCGCGGTTGCCGGAAACGAAAAAAATGAACGAGCTTACAGCGAAGAACGTGCAGAAGGTCACACAATTCCGGAAAGATGGTATGGATTCATTACGGGACATGGTGAAGAAGATGAGGGTGGCGGATAAGGGTTGGGATGAGAAGCTCCCAGAGCCCAAGAGGGTATACCAAGAAGAGAAATATCGGAGAGATATGCATTACCCATAGTGAGGAGGTGCGGTCAGTTGTAGAACTATCATACAAGTGTACAAAACAAGCTGTGCATACCTGGAACATTTCACCCGGCTTTCTGTTTGTGGCTCTTGAAGTCCGTAGTTCATGGATACTCATATTCTTGCGGACTCGTGTAGCAACCGGGAGAGAATTAAAGCATTAGTGGCGAAAGTGTGTCGATCTTTGGTACTATAATGAGCGGCGCGACTCACTGACCCTGCGCAGTGTGTAGTCATGAGGGTTAGGCCAACATCACAAATTAAATGCGAGGATACATGTGTGGAACACTTGAACGGCTAAGAGATTGGTTGCGTGTGATTAGCATTAGCATGCGGATGATCCGGAGAAAAAGAAGTGCAGGAAGTAGATTGATTGACTTAATTCCTGTGGTATTGCAATCTACATAAAGAGACTAGAATGAAAGTGGACAAACGATTGCCGACGCCTTGGGAATGATCCCCAACGCCAAATACTAAGTAATGGTATAAAAAGATTCGAGGGATATTACAACGCTCATGCCGTTTATACAGGAGATATACAGCTGAAGCTAGCAAGACAAGAAATCTAGTCTAAAACGACTGCTAGGATGATGATAGTCAACACAATAGCCAAGATGAACAAGAGGATACACGCCTTACTGCGGGCACTCTTCTGGGAATTGCTCGCCTGCTTGAGGTTGACATGTGCACCTTGCGCCGCATCGCGCGTGGTAAGGACATTGTCTTCGATGGTGTCGAGTTGTACGCCCTGCTCGTGGACCATATGAGCAACGTCTCGAAACAGTTCATTGAGCTCGCCAACGGATTGTTCGATGTTGCGGATCTCAGACTCGCGTTCGATAATGAGAGACTCCTGGAAATCTACCTCCTGCTGAGACGCTAGCCGCAGCTGTTCCTGCTCTTGTTGCTGGCCGAAGCCGCCGCTTCGTTCTTCGGTTGGCGATGTATGTTCTTGGAGTGCGGCGCGTGCGGCGGATGCTGAGGCCTTTTCTTTTTCTACGGCCTGACGCTGCAGCTGCTGGAATTCCTGGAGAGAGGCCTTGAACTCGCGGCTCAGCTTCGACTGGGTGAACTTCTGCGACGGCTACTCTTAATTAGCGCTGCCTCCATCACGGAATTTCCCAAGCTAGACGTACCCCGACATCTGGCCAAGTAGCAATCTTCTTGATTCCCTCCCCGATCTCTTTGAATTTCCCAGACGTCTCGTCTATGATGTCGCGAACTCGCTCCCGCACACGCTCTGTCTCAAGCTTGGTGCCGATTTTAGCGAGTTCATTGGATAGCCGGACCACGTCCCTGGTGAGGGCGAAGAGATCGTCCGAGAGCTTCGTGGAGAAGTCTCGGAATTCTGGGTCATCGGCATACTGGGGGTCGTCTTCCCGTCTCCAGGTCGTGGGCTGCGACTCCAGCGCGGAGGATCGCTGAAAGGACATGGCGCCGGTGATTGAGGGAAGTGTGAAGGCGTGATCAATGACTTGTTGTCTGAGTGGCAAGGAGGTGGCGCCCTTTTATGTTGTTCCAATGCGACTGCGTCCGGACGAGGGCGAAAGATGGTTGTCGTGGTGTTATGTCGTTACCTGGCAGGCGGCGGTCGTTCACTGCGGCAATGACGAACGCCCGGCGCACGTGCCACGCTACGCCAAGCCACGCCAAGCCGTCGGTCAAAGGAGAATCAGGCACTCCGACTAAGCTGTTTGTTTGAAGTGCTTCGACAACAAAGACATTCACGACTTCGACCGCACTCTTTCGCTCTCCGCCTTTTGGCTCGTGAACGCGCCTTCGTTCTTTTTTCTTTCTCTCCTGCGATGCCATAAATTCATTGAACCCTACACTCTCTCCACACGTTTACCACAACCAGCACCCGCAATGGCGGCACTGGCGACGCAACCGCGACCCTACAGGGACTTTCTGACCCCAGCTTTGCACGCAAGGTTCACGGATGCGAGCGCATATACGATTCTCCTCTGCTACTTGATCGCCGTATGGATGGGAGAGTGGAATGACTGTACGTTACATATTCCAGGCCACTCAATCAATGCTCATAGGCATTGCAGATTTCTGGACATGGTTCCCAGTCGGTCCCGCCGGCATACGCACTCTTCTCCTCTTCATACCCTCCCTCTTAATATACGTCCTGCGAGTCGCGCAGTGGCACATCGGCCAGCGAAACACCACGTCTCCCTGGCAAACCTTTCAGAAGTACACGCTGAGAAAAGCCACCTTCGCCACCATTGCCTTTTATGCTTCCTCTGCTTGGTTCTATGGCGAAATATACATATATTCACGCACTCCAAAAGCGAGACTCCAATACACCGAGGCTGGGAAATCATACGACAGGATCAAACTCAATGAACGCCCGGTGTACTTGCGGTGTTTGTTCATCAGTCTTGCTGTCGTTCAAGCCATTGTCCATCTCTGGAGAGACTACGACAGGATTCAAGTCCCGGTAATGCGGCCCAAGAGTAACGGCAAAGGTGAAGCCCAGGGTGCGACATCCCGCACCCCTTCTAAGAAGCCCATAAAGGCGCTTCTCCAGAAACTTAGGCCGATGGTCACAACTGCTGGAGCAATTGCAGGTGCGACATTCTTCATTGGCAGCTTTATCTACTTTATTGGCCTTCGACACATCATCTGGGCATGGCATTATTGGTTTGCAAAACACCTGGTCGCTCTTGCGAAAACGTCGAAACCGTCAGGAGTCGCCCCTTTTATGAGCCTCGTTCTCATGTTCCTTACTGAAGGAGCGTTGCTTGCTCTTCTATGGCAATTCACCAACTCCGCATTCGATGTCTATATCACTCAGGAGCCATTGAAGAAGGGAAGACCCATTACGAGTGACTCCAAGGATCCGAACGGCAGTCTTCTGAACGGTCTCAAGTCCAAGAAATCGGGGGTCAAGGTATGTGCTTCGCTAGTCTCTTTTCAAGTACGTTTGCTAATTAGATTACCAGGCTATCGCTTTCTGGGAACTGGCTCTTATCACCGACAGCTTCGACGATCGCCGCAAAACCATATTCGGAGAACTGGAGCGGAAGAAGGCACCCACCTTCAAACAAGTCACCGATATCTGCCTGGCGGAAATTAAAGAGATCAATAACCGTATCAACACCGCAATGGACCCAAAGTATAACCCCGAAGATGCGAATGGCACAAAGAAGGCTCCCGCCCCCATCTCCCTTGTCCCACAGATCGCTCAACCCCTCAAAAACGGCCAAATCGTCGGCCCGGGCAACCCCCCCGAAACCCGCCTGCAGAAGATCGAATCTGTAACCAGCCAAATAGCCCGCGCCCACAGCTCCCCACAGAACGCTCAAAATGCGCAGGCTCGGAAATACCTGAAGCAAGGTTCAGAAAAACTTGCCCAAGGTGCCCAAGAAGCCCAAAGCTTCTGGGTAAAGCACAGCAATAACTTTGCCAGCTCGTACTTTGGTTGGCCCTTCCGCACCTGCATCCGGCACACCGCCAACGTTGTCGTAAACGGCGCACCCTACTCCCGCCAATCTTCCATCTTCAATGCCATCACCACGCTCGTCAACCTCACCGTCGCAAGCCTAAAGGAAGACGAGTTCGGCCAATTCAACACTGAAGTCCCCGAAATGGTGCGTGTCTTTACTGCCGCAATCAAGAAGATAGAAGAGTATGTGGACGGATTGCAAGTCCATTGGACGGATGTTGATTGCCTCGCGAAGCCGGAGGCGGAGAGGAAGAATATCCCTGAAGTGGATGTGGTGGTTGATGCACTGAAGGAAGGTCTGGAGAGGATTCTGGGGTCATTCAATGAGTTCCTCGGCGCGATGGGCATGAGTAGGGTTGAAATACACGAAGCCAAAAAATTGGTAGCAAGGACGAGTCTGCCAGAAATACAGGAGCTGAGGCGGTGAAATTTGCTATTCGATTTCTTGTACGCATGTGTAACAAAATAGAGGCGGGATTGTACTAAATGAATACCCAAGAGCGCTTTTGGCTTTTATGATGAACCCGTATAGCTTCTCCGAGGTGAAGAAAGTAGTTCCGGGAGCCACTCCTATAAATGGAGGATGTTAAGCGCCGAGGCTTCCTCGACCGTCTCATACACAGGGGCAGACCGAAATCAGTGGCCCCCCAGGATCTGAATGAACAGTTGCTTCACTACACTCCGGCGTCCGCGCCTGGCTGATTCGTGCATACTTGACCGCCATATTTCTCTCATGAACTGTCTAAGAACGCCAGTGTATACCCATAACGCCCATCAATGTATAAAGAAGGGGTATAGCAAGAAGATCTACCACTCCTTACTCCTCTCTACCCACTACCATGCATCACCCCATCCCTCATCCTCATCCTCTTTTTTAGACTCTACTTTCGGTGTTTCCTTCTTGACCTCCTTCTTCGGCGGCAAAACCACCTTCTTCGTTCCTACGGACCCCGTCGTGCTCGCCCGCCCACCCACCACCGGCCTCGTGCTCTTCGTCAGTCCAGATCCAGACTTCGTCAGGCCCTTCGGCAGCGGACTTTTTGAAACCTTCTTCGTCTGGGACTGCGCTGCTAGCCAGCCCGCGAAATCTGGTTCACCCTGGTCATCGAAGCCTTTTGAGGAGGATGTAGTAGGTGCGGGCGATGACCAGGGGTCAGACTCGACATCAGGTTTGGCTTCACCGTCCTCAAAGCCGCCCCAGCCGTCACCAAAGTCTTCCTCTGCATCTTCGAACGCGGATGCTGGATCTGGGCTCATGATGGACGGAATTGACACGCTATGCTTGTTAAGCGTCATGCCTGATCTCGTGCTCGATGTTGTGGGTTTCTCGGCTTTTTGTGACGCGGGTGGAGGGACAGATGAGGGACGTTGCTGTGGTGTCGTAGCGCCATTGGGTCCGGATTGGATTTCTCCACTTGCGGCGGTGAGTTTGTTGGTAAAGGAGGAGATGGCCCAGCCTGCCCAGGATGTGTCGTTTGCAGGCGTTCCCATGCGTGGTGCGCCGCCCGCAGTAGTGACAGACGGAGGGGGAAGTACGCTATCCGGCATGGACTGGGCGTATTTTTTGATGCGAGCAAGGTATATGTCAACGGTTTTTGTAGCCTGGTCGCGAATAAGTCTAGTAAAACTATTAGTATAATGAGAAGCACAAAGTGAGATTTGCATACTTTTCCTTGTCCACCAGCGAAGGGCACATCACAGGGAGAAGCTTAGTAGCACAGTCGTCTTCGTTGAAAAGGTCGGATGTGGCGGCTAGGGCTAGAAGAGCGGCATTGCGAGCATGGAGGAATGGATCTCGTAATGATCGTGCAAAGGCTGCTGTAAGTACTTTGGCTCGATTCTGGTCGAACGTCAATGTTTGAGCCTAACTTCTCTGCGGTTGATAAGCTCACATTGGCTCCCAAATTACGTGCAATCTTCCCGAGACATATCGTCGTATTTGTACGAATGCCAGGCTGTTCATCGTTCGCAGTCTTTGCCAAGTACCGCAGCAGTTCGCCATTGACGATCCGGTCGGATAATTTGGGTACGACTGTGAGCACGGCCTTGACGGTTTGTTCTCTTACCACAGGGGCTAGATCAGTAAATCCCGTTACCTACGACAGAGTTAGTATGGATTGCTGTGTGCTATTACGAAAAGAATGAGAGAAAAACCTACCATTTGTGGAAAAATCTTGTCATTGACGATTTTCTGAGGAAGGTGATCTATCATATTAGGGAGGTTATCCAGTAAGCAGACTCGGATTGCCCGATCTGGATTCGCGAATAATCGCACAACGACAGGAGTGATTTGCGTATCGTATTCGTCGTCGTTCAGTTTTGCTCCTATTTGCATGACTGTGCTGAAAACTTTGGCACCACCTCCACCGAATTCTACTGATTTGAGTAGTTCGGGGAGCACTTTCATCTTGAAAAAGTCTGCGGGAAAATCATCTGCTACTTCGTCTAGTTTCCTGTCCCTTGTTAGCATCTGTGCTTCCTTTAAAGAGGACAAAAGTGCATACCCTAGCAGTTCGTCTCTCTCCTCATCAGCCTTGAGACCAAGATTTTCTATGTCCTCCGTCACCTGAATCAAAGGCGTCTGGAAGAACCCTCCAATCCTTCTCCCTTGGTCAAGAAATTGGCTCACGCTCATTCGCGATTTTGGGTTTGGATTGAGGAGTCGCTTGTAGGTCTGGTGCATGCTTGGTGGAATGTTCTTCATCTGTCCTAGCTGATCACTCCCCAGGAAACTGCCATTGAAGACTTCAAACATGAGGGTTCCGAAATTGTAGGCATCGATTGCGTGTGTGGGATTTTGCCGTATGACGTCCCATCCGCCTTTCGACACTTCCGGGGGCATATATCGAATCGAGTCTGGTATGAGGCCGCCGTATGTGGGAAGGACAGCATCGTCTTCTTTCATGGAGCTTAGGGCATCGAATCCACCGAGTTTCCATTCTCCGCTCTCGCTGAAGAAGATCGAAGCGGGGCGAATGCAGCCATGGACGGAGATTGCGTCTGTGTTGATAAATTTAAGTGTTTTCTGCACACCACAGGGTCAGAACAGGCCGGCCGCACGATATGTAGTGATCTCACAGCAACATTATGTAGCCCCCACTTTATTGTTTCCTCCGTGAGGCTCTTCCTCTTGACGTGCCAGCTCAGGGGACTGAGTCTCTCGGTCGCAATATAAATGTATGATTCCGTCTGCAATTGCTTAGCCCCAGCCCTAATGATGCCGATGCGCAATTTTTACTTCTACCGTGTCCAAGACCTTCACGACGCCCGGATGGCGGAGGGTGCGCAGTTTGCGGAGTGCATTTCGAGCGAGTGGTAATCGAGACTTGTTCGCCGATGCGTCAAAGGAGAAGATGCTACACTTTGAACCATCTTCCTAGCGAGGACAGGTTAGCAGGTTGATCTGTAGATAGAAAGATAGCTCGGGCCATACTCGCTTTGTGCCGTTGTACAATGTCCAGATTGAGTCGTCAATGTCCACACGGTCTCCAAAGCTGTATCCAAAAGCTGGTCCTTTGGAGATTGCCGACGCAACGGCAGATTTGAGGAAGTCCATAGTGTTTGGCAATTATCGTACGCGGAACACCGCTGGTGATTTGTGAAAGAGTGGCGGAGATTATTCCGTTCGAGGACACCTTCCAAGCTGGAGATTCGCCCTTCACACTTGCCCCACTGAGCGAGTGGGGCCACGTGACAACGCAGCTGAAGCGGACGCCCGCATCTTGCCCTTGTCACACTAGCAACACTTTCAACAAATAGCCACATTCTCTCTCCCGTGTCATCTCCATATCCCTATGAACGTTCACTGTCATGTATATTTTCGAACTCCAAATGGATCCTACACTCACGTAGTTCTTGTTCCTCCTTTGCTACGTGCTCCCTCATCAATTGTTCCCGGAGTCAAGAATCTCGGCGTATTTAAAAAGACGCAAGGTATGAAAGATGCTTTCCCTTTTCTCTCTGAAAACTCCAACCTCACCCCGAATGATGAATATTGGTAAAAGGTCATATTGCCCATTTTGACGGTTTCTGTCTTGTATGTCTTGGGACCTGTGGCTCCCACAGGACCCAGACTGCCCAAGAAATGCCAACCTCGAACAGAGCAAACTGATGTTCTTTAAATAACTGAAAAGATCTGACTTCAGGCCTTTCTCATAACTACTTCCCTGGTTTGACGCAGAGAAGAAGCTAACACTAGTCGCCAGCGATCATGTGAAAGGTTACATCTAGGCGGATATGTGCACTGCATGTTCCCACGTCCAAGGACAATTACAGGGGAGATGTGCAGATCAAAGCAGAGAGCAAGAAAATTAACTTTATCCAACCAAGTATTACTATATCTGCTGCCCTGTCAATAACAGTTTCCTTGAGATCCTCCTAGATACACCTTATTTATCCTGCTCGAACGTAGGATCATGAAATACAACAAGCCTCTGCTTAAAAACCATTTATTTTATTATAGCTCAATGGTTCCTGGTATCAATCGATTAAACAATTTATCGCTTATATCGAAGGAGTGCTGATCACATTCTATTATACACACTCTACCGTTCATTCCCACTGGATGACTCTTCCTTCAGACGCTGAACCTCATCTCGCAGTTCATCTCTCTCTTTCTCCAATTCTCCAATCCGGTCTTGGAGCTCCTTCATTTGTTCTTCAGCTCCGACGCTGAACTCATCGATGATTTTAACCACTCTCATCAATCGGAGGATTACGATGAGCGAAAATACTTCTTCAGTGACGCCTTGGAGGGCCACCTCGAAGATGAAGGACGATATGATGATGGTTGCATCAAAGCAGTGGAATTTTGAGCGAAAGAACCTGCCATGCATCGTCAATCAAGTTCCTTCGCTAGATGTGCAGTCCCAATATATCTCTCTCCTTACACGTGTATGTTCAGCACAAGGAGTTATTATACTTACGCGGAACCAAATGCCCACACCGAAGCTATGAGCTCAAGCACGAATAGGCAGGAGAACACGAGGCTGACGTACCCTAAGGCTGTCAATGTATCCTCGTAGGGTTTAGTTCGATGTCTACATGTAAGAAGATTGATTATGATGTCTCTCAATTAGACACTCTGTCAACAAACGCACTTTAAGAGGGTATCAGATGCCACACACCTGCAAATAGACAGCCAACGTCTAAAGAAACAAGTAGTAGAATGCAATAATGAGCTGTCGTTGAGGTGAGGAACCGACTCACTCGCCTGCGAGTGGATGGGATGAATTGCTCCGGATTTAGATCTCTCGAAGAAGCCGGAAGAAGCGGTGAAGTGGACATGATGTGAAAGAGAAGATATATTGGTTGTTACAGGTCTATCCGGCGTTGCTTGCTGAAAGAGCTTATCGGTTTGTTGATTGTTGCTTTGCGTCTCTATTCGACGAGATATACGGATCGAACTATTTAACAAAAGAACCCGCAATCTGCCACCAAGAGGAATCTGGTCATGTGTAATTCAGGACAAGGTGAAGCCGCTCCGGATTTGTCGACCTCAACAATACAAGTGAATAGTATGCTTACCTAATTGCGGCTCCGTTTAGCCCGTGCGCCCGAGCTTCGCCATCGTCATTTATTGCATGAGCAACCTTCCTGCATCTACCTTTTGAAAGGTGCCACTCCTTAACCCTCCCACTTCCTCTAGTCATCCTGCGAAGCGCCTCGATCAGCTAACACAGCAACGAAAACCTTTGATTCCGTCACCACTTGGCTTTCTACTCACAATTTATTATTTTTAGGTTCGCCATAGCCTTGTATGAACACGCGCCTAAGCTCGAGCTTTTCTTCTCTGCTAACCTTGCGCAGATACACCTCCCGCTGACTTGTCGCCATGGCCGACGTTGAGAACGACGCTGTGAAGCGCGAGGATGAGCAGCATGAACATGAGCAGCATGCGCAGCAAGACCAGCACCAGGACATCGACATCCCGGACGAGGGCGGAGAAGATGAAGTACGCTTACGCCTTTCGTCCATCGCCGCGAGGCTCCATCGCGCACACTGTAGAGCATGGGCTGACAATAACTTGTAGGAGGAAATCACCGCAATGAAGCGACGCGTTCAAGAGATGGAAGAGGAAGCCGCGAAGCTGCGGGAGATGCAGGCTTCACTCGACAACGAACGCCATGATCTGCGCGAGAACAAGGAAGACGTCGACGCGCGGAGTGTCTTCGTAGGCAACGTCGACTACGGCGCCTCGCCGGAGGAGATCCAAGCGCACTTCCAGTCTTGCGGGAGCATCAATCGCGTCACAATCCTCCTGGACAAGTTCACAGGTCATCCCAAAGGGTCAGTCTTCTCATGCCAAGAGGGGGGTTCTTTTCCTTGCGTGCTCAGATGATGTGGGTGTCATGCGCGAATAGTCATCGTAGCACAATATGTTGCCAAGCTTCGGGATGCGCCCACTCACCCATCATTTGATCCTGGAGAACCTCTCGATACCTGGCAAGAGTTTGGCAGAAAGATTTGGAACGCTAATGAGCGTATGCAGGTATGCGTATGTTGAGTTCACAGAACCGAACCTCATCAATCAAGCGCTCGTGTTGAATGACAGCGAGTTCCGAGGCAGAAACCTGAAAGTATGCGCCGATTCTCCATTAAACTGCAATGAATGGTAGCTAACCTCAACAGGTCGTCCCTAAACGCACTAATCTCCCAGGCATGACGCGCGGAGGACGAGGAGGGCGTGGTGGCGGGCGTGGTGGAGGCGGCTACGGCGGTCGTGGCTCTCCGTACGGCGGGCGTGGTGGAGGTGGATACGGACCCCCTCGGGGAGGAGGATACCGTGGTGGCTACCGTCCACGAGGCGGCTCTGGTTATCGCCCTTACTAGGCCTCCTTTCGCTCAGTCATACACGGAAACATCAACAGACTTCGGTCACAATAGGGCGGCGCGGCGGTTTCTGAAGAAGTGATTTCGGTCATCATCGATCAGGCCACATTTTGATTTCGTCATGTACTATATCGCCGCAAAATGGGGCCTGTGCAGCTAGGTACAACGCTGCGAGCTCTAGAACTATCTGGATTGGGTCGGTGTGCGAGTTTTCATAGTTAAGATAGCCTTTTTCATGGGATGGGTATTACAAGGGGAAATTGGTCGGTTTCAACATTAATTCATACCCATTCATCTAGGCATTGTCTTGCTGCCGTGTTCTGGAAAAGTTGAGCACTTTCATTGAATTTCTATATAAAACTGGGTAGTAAATGTACTGTAGAATGTTGTAGGTATCTACCCCAAAGAGGAGGCTTTCCGCCTCTTGTACCGTATCGCATTTGGAGAAACCCCCCAAAAAGTTGGCCAATCGCCTTCAAAACGCCAGAATCCTTTCGCGCCGGCACTATCGTTACGCATAAATTCTTGAAACGGACCCAAAATGCCTATCATCCACCAAGGATGCTACTTCACTCACCCAAGCCTTGTGGCCCATCATTTCATCGCCGTCTCTGTTCACCATTTATGCAGTGCGCGCGGCTAGACATGAAGCATTATGGCGCAGGATTCTCCTTAACCAGACTCCGAATCTTCTTCTCATATGCCTGCTTGTCTTTCTTGAAGAGATTGAACGCGTCGGCCTGCGCAGGCGAATCAGGATTTGGCTCGTCAAGCAATGATTGAATGCCCAGCAGAATCTCCTTGATGGTGATCGCAGGCTTCCAGCCTTCTTCTTCGTTGAGGATACTGAGGCAGACGGTGCCGGACGGGTAGACGTTGGGGTGGAAAAGCGGTGGTGTAAATTTGCCTGCGCGATATCAGTACTTTTCACCGCCTCGACTTGCTAATCTTGGGATGCGCCATACATTTCGGGGGCTTTGTGGGGTACTCTGCGCCTCGTTAGCTAGATTTGGAGTGAAGAGATAAGGAGGAGAAGTACCCTCTGGAAAAATGACTTCCAGCTTGAACAGTCCGCCTTCCCAGATCGTCTTGTCTTTGCCTGGGACTCCGCAATCCCACCTCTTGAGGTCCATCATCCCACTGCTATTGCGCATGGGTTTGGCGAAGAATCCAAAGGGGTGGTCGCGTCTCCATTGCTTCCTGCGCATCTTGTGAGTAAGATCATTCAAACTGC
The DNA here is from genome assembly GCA_001599595.1 of Beverwykella pulmonaria. Classification (NCBI taxonomy): domain Eukaryota; kingdom Fungi; phylum Ascomycota; class Dothideomycetes; order Pleosporales; family Melanommataceae; genus Beverwykella; species Beverwykella pulmonaria. The sequence continues at coordinate 841,037 of BCHH01000004.1, forward strand.
GTGTGAGTTCAGAGTCTGACCTCTCCTCAGAGAGCCGGTTCATGCACAGGGTCATGATGTGAAGGCAGCTGAACGGATAGAAAGTACGGGTTGAGTCCGTGGAGATAGCGGAGAGCAGATGTGTAGAAGGATAACTTATTGTGTTGTTTGGCGCGGCGTTGAGCCTTATATGTGTGCAGCAAACTAAGTAGTACGAGAGCGGAACAGAACCATAGGTGAAACCAAGTCTGAGTTGTGCACCCACGTGATCGGGCGCCACACTTCAGCCTCACATGATCGCCCCGCGCTAAAAGATGCCCCGCTCAGCGAATGGCCGAGGCTCTTCCTTCCTGCAGTTTTCCGCTGCATTCTGCATACCACCTAATAAGGAGCCGCTGCAGCTATTTACATGCCTTACTATTTCGTTTTGGCCCTTTAATCTCTCCCTATACACTTCCCACCGACAAGAGTGCAGTCAATAACATGGCGGACGAGCCAGTGAAGGAAGGCGTTACTCTATTGTCTAAACAAGCAGAGCCAAATACCGACATCGCCTCTGATCCTGAAGAAGACGATCTCTCAGATCTCGACGGCCAGTCACCTCCACCTCCCCTAGCTCCAATATCTAACCCTCCCTCCAGATGTCCTCGACGAATTCGCCAACACAAAAATTGAGTCCAAGGTCCCCGCCCCAGCCTCTACGTCGCACGGCCCAGAAAGACCCCCTCCAGAGGAATTACTCGTCACAGACCAAGATGAATTCGCAAAGCAGCTGCAGAAGGAGATGGAGCAGTTATTAGGACAAGAAGATTTCAAGAAACAATTTGAGGATATCATGAAGGAGATGGGTGATGTCTTGCCCCCACCCCCGGTCACATCAGACACAAAAGAGGAGGCCAGCAAATCAGCGGCTAGCTTGGCCTCGGCTTCGGCTTCAGTTTCAGCATCGGCAGAGAAGACAGAAAAGAGTTTCCAGGAAACCATACGGAAGACGATGGAGCGAATGCAGGAGTCGGGCGACCAAGCGAGTGCTGCAGCAGCATCATCGGACGGTGATGATATCCTAGCGCAGATGCTGAAAGAGATGGAGAGTGGCGGGTTTGGGGGCGAGGGAAGCGACGAGGACTTCTCAAAAATATTGATGGGCATGATGGAGCAGTTGACAAACAGAGAGGTACTGTACGAACCGATGAAGGAACTGAATGAGAAATACCCGAAATGGATGGAGGATAACAAGGAAAAGGTGTCAAAAGATGATCTGAAGCGGTACGAAGAGCAGCAGACGCTAGTTAAGGAAATCACGGCAAGATTTGAGCGGAAAGGATACTCGGATGATAACTCGCAGGACCGGGAGTATATTGTGGAGCGGATGCAAAAGGTATGGTGCTGCCATGTTCGTTGCTGCGTCTACAAATTTATTAACAAATATCAGATGCAAGCCGCGGGCTCTCCTCCGCCTGATCTCGTGGGCGAAATGAACGCTGCTCAAGAAGCGCTCAACGAGATAGATCAAGGGTGCCCAACACAGTGATTCTTTTACAGAGCTTTTCGCTCGACTCCAGCAGATACCCCAAGTACAGGCAACGCGACATGAAATCAGCGTTTTGCATGATAGCGTAGTGTATGAGAGAAGCATGCTACATCAATCGCCGTGTGACAACAAGTCATACTCACAACACCCAATGATAACAAGAACTTGTACATATACCCTTCTCTTCAACCGTCGGTCATGTCCATTGCGTCTCCATCCGCATCTGTGAAGTTTGCGTTTGTGAATTTGGGCCACTGCTCATTCTCTGACCCGGCCGTACACTCCATGAAAAGCTGATCGTAATCTACGTCATCGCTGCCGTAGTGCTGTGACATAGTGTCCGGCTGCTCTTCGTCCATCGACGCAATGAGCTGCTGCAATTCGTATTCCTCTTGCGCCAGAACGTATTCGGCTTCCTCTATCTCCTGCTCGGTTTGCGGCGCGCTACTCGGCACATACGACGAGGCAGCGTCATCAAAGATTCCTTCATCTAGAAACTCGTGCTCCAGTTCAGAAGCTTGACGCGCCTTCTCCGCTTCCCAACGCTTCTGGCTCGAGATAAAATCAAGTCGTTGAATCTAACATCAATTAATAAACATGTCCACACCAAACGCGTAAAGTTTTGCACGTACCTGGTCACCCCGCGCGTCCCACTTCTTGTCATCGCGATCTTTCCGCACCCGGCGAAAAAACATGTCACGTCTCCGCTGGGCAACCGCATCGCGGCTCTGAATCACGGGATTCGGTTTATGCGCGCGCTGGGGTACTGGTGTCTTGCCACTATGTGGTTGTGCGGCCATGGTGAAGGTAAATGCGCGCGAGAGGACATTCGCGGAGCGTTCCGAGAGTGGCGATGGCCTGGATGGCGTGTAGATGGGTTGAGAATAGAAGGGATTGGCGGCGAGCATCATTGTGGTAGTGAATTACAGTGAAGTAGGAGGGAGGAGGATGGTGGGTGTGGATGCGGATAGAAGGTGTTGATGTAGAGTAGAGGGAAAGAGGGCGCAAGTCGCGAGACGCGGTAGATATGGAAAGTCGCGTTCGTGTCCGTGCGCAACACGGGTCACGTGTTCCCAGCCACCAGGGTTCGTTCACCTGGGCACTCATCGTCTTCGAAGTGTTCGATTCATTTTAAGTCTGCTAAAGCGCGTCGCTGACTCTCCAAATCCTGCTGCAGAGAAAGCCTCTGACTGCGCCACATGGTTTGGAGTTTCCCCTACTTTTCATTCTCCACTGGCTGAACGGTTCAGGGCCTTGCACAGAGCACTGGAGATAGGAGTAACAAAATTTAGTAGGGCCGAGCAAATCGTTCACCTCTTGCTAGAAGCACTTACCCTCTTAACACCACGACCTGTAGACCAAGTGTTACCAAGCGTCCAACTTCCATCTCGACTAGCGGAAGATTCTTCCCCTTGAAACATTCTTAACAAACATCCAGAAAGACTAAATCGAGCCTGTCCCTGACTGAAGTATGATTCCAGCAGGAGTATCAAGTTCAGGAATGGCCTTCCGCTTGAGCCGCGAACATGGCGGCAGATGCGTATCCGAAGCACTTGATCATATATTAATTTTGATATCTAATATAGGCGTGATGGGGATAGAGTGCATCGTAAGCCAATTGCCGCTCGCGCAATACACTAACACTTCTCTTTTTCATGCGGTATCTTTACATCTGAGTATAAATTCTGAATATTTCTTCCTTCATCTTGCGTCTTTTGCGCGTTTCTTTCTGCCCCTGTGATTGTGTCTCCTATTCCATCGCCATGTACCGGCCCTCAGCCTTGCTATTCGCTCTCCTCAATGGACAAGCCTATGCTCATACGTTCATCTGGGTCAGTCTCCGCGAAATCCTCCTTCCAGCACCCTCACGCTGACAGAACGCTAGGGCGTGTTTGTCAATGGTGTGGATCAGGGACTCTTCAAGGGAGTCCGTACGCCTGCATTTAACGGAGCCCCAAATGGCGGAGGCTACTCCAATTCTCCCGTGAAAAACTTGACATCCATCGATATGCGCTGTAATGTTCTCGGAGATATACAAGCCCCAGATACGATCAAAGTTGCCCCGGGCGATAACTTGACTTTCGACTGGTGTGTAATGAGTCCTATTTCACGATAGCATTTTATGTGTTAATAAAAAAACAAAGGCACCACGACAAGAGGAGTCTCACAGACGACGTAATTGCAGAAAGCCACCACGGTCCATCGCTCATCTACATCTCACCCGACCCTCCAACTGAGAACTCGTTTGTCAAGATATGGCACGAAGGTCTATACGAAAGTTTGCCCTTCCCACAGCCAGGAAAGTGGTCGACCAGTTCAAATATTAGGAATAATAGCGGGCATATGAATGTCAGGATCCCTAGTAACCTGAAGGCAGGACAGTACGTTACGCCTCTCATTCATCCTTTTTCAGTGATGACTTTACTGATAATATCGAAAAGTTATCTGATCAGGGCCGAAATGATTGGGCTCCATGAGGGAGAGGTGTCGTTTGAAGAGAACCCAATTCGTGGCGCTCAATTTTACCCCAATTGTGTTCAGATAGAGGTTACTGGAGACGGGAGCGTTGAGCTACCTGAAGGTGTTTCGTTCCCGGGTGCTTATCTATATGATACACCGGGTATTGTATACGACGCATGTGACTTCCTCTCTTTCGTGTCTTCGGGTTGCTGATTGTTCTTAGGTCTACTGCTCGACTCAAACTGATAACACAGCGCCTTGTGCTACTACCACTTAGTATGTACCCCGCGCTCTCCTCTTATCAGAAAGGCACTGACATTATACCCTTCCGAAGTCCTATCCCTGGTCCGACCGTCTGGTCAGGCGCATGGGCTGAGACAACATCGGCTCCCGCAGGACCCGTTACAGGCGGAACGGCTATGCCCCCTTGGTAAGACCCACCACCTCCCCCAGTTCGTATGCCAGAAACTTACATAATCAAAGGTCCACGTGGATAAAGAAGTCCATTGTTACGTCCGCAACCTTCACAGACAAGAAGTCTGTCACGGTCGTAGGCACCTCCACCTATGAAGCTCATTGGTCGAGCACGTATCAGACACCTGCTCCAACAGTCAGGTGGTAGGGAAGATAGCTAGATTGTGGACTCTAGCAAGTACATGGGTTTCTGTGTTAGTTTTTCAAGCCAATGCATTCCATGTGCCATTCTCCTTAATTAATGATTGTATTTGTGACCACCCATCCGCATCACCACAAGCAAGTATCAAACTGGGTTTGAATGGTAAATAAAGCTAGACTCCTAATACAATATCTTTTTGCATTAATCTCACTCCACGCACTATGCCTTCGCCACCGCATCGCAGAGGTCCAGAGGACGACCACAAATTCCTACGTACCAATACCACACTGCCTCTAGATATTAGTATTGAGTTCCTCCACGTAGAATGCTAGAGATTTTATGTTCGAGACGTTGATAGAGTGACGGGTCACAGTACGGCATTCTCTCTATAGGAGCTGTCGATGCCACTGGAGGGCTCGTGAGATACGCTGGATAAGCCGTTGAAAGGGAGGGTTGGAAAAAGTAAAAGAGGAAGGGTTCAGAAGTAGCAGCAGCAGCTGGAGGAGGAGGACAATATAGGTCAATAAGGAAAGAGCAAGGATTAAAGGGACGATGTAGCAATCAAAGTAGACTGCCTAGCGGTCAAAAACCAAAAAAGAGGATGACACGGTCAAGGAATAACTTCAAGTCAATACAGAACGCCTAAAGGTGGAAGGGGAATACCCGTTCATCAAGGAAGAGTACCCCATGGTCAGAGGAACGTTCAATGACCAAAGAAAATCGCCCAACCATCGAATCAGCAGACGTAAGGACAGATAAGAAATTACAAAGGACAATCAAAGAAGAGCACCTGAGCATCAATGATGAACCTTTTAATGACAGAAGGGAGAATGAGGATATAATGTTATAATTTTGCTTACCTGTGTGGAATTCCCTTGGTACCTGCTTCTCGCAGGAAGCGTCTGCGCGAACCGTGGGCTTCCCCTTCGTGAGGTGGGGTACGAAAAGCGCGTTACCGGACTGTGCTTTCGGGTACAGCCCTGCAAGGGAGAAGAAGTTCACCAAGAGGAACATCCTCGCAGGATGGAGAGGAAGCGGGTTGTTCCCATTCAACCCCGACAGAATCCTCGCTGATACACCAAAACCACATGCCCAACTAACTATTCCGAAAGCTAACAAGATGATGGAGTCTCACCCGCAATACGAAGCATTGCCAACGTCCGTAACGCCAGCATCGAGAGAGGTTCTAACGTTGCTGCTCAACATAATCAAACATGTTCCTAGTGATGAAGCGAGCATCCAGCGCAAAGAGAGGCTCCAACAGAAGGTCTCCAATGCCGCCCAGACGTTTCTTGCCGAAAATGCCCTCCTTCGTGATCAAAACAAATTCTTAACCAGAATCAACGACGAAGGCAAAGTTCGTCGATCAACCAAGTCAGCGATAATTGGGAGGGCGAAGGTGATGAGGTGGGAGGACCTCGAGAAGGCACGTACGGAGCATGCCGTGAAGGAGGTCATGAAAGCTGAGAAACAGAATAAGAAGGCTGCCAGAAGGGCTAAGCGTGTTGCGAGTGCTGCGCAGGTAGTGGAGGCTCTTGCAGGCAAGAAAAAACGCGGTCAGAAGCGGAAGAGTGAATACGGCAGCGGCAGATGCGCTAGGGTCACAGGCCAAGGCAGCGCGGATGAGCGAAACGCCGGTTGACGATGAGGTTATGCCAGAGCCATGGAGAACTCCAGAGGCGCAGATGTGGTAGCGGAGGAACCTAAACATGAATTCAGAAACACACCTAAATTGTAGAAAGCGGATGTATTATCTGTAGACGATGCTTCACGCTATCTGCCTTCCTGCGTTTCTCGGTTCCGTGACGCCCTATGCATTTATATTTACCTCATCGTGCCCCTTCCCTTTATCATCTTCCCAGTGTTATCTCTGAAAGCGTAATCCCAAACATGCTCGCCTGGATCCTCTTGGGAATGGAAATCTGGGGCTGTCCGAGGCGGTAAATTAGGATCGGTCATATACTGCCACTCTTTCTCGATTGTACAGCGTGCGACTGGTGTCATTGCGGTTGTCTTATGTGCATCTTGCTCTTGTGGATAGAGGAGGAAATTTCTTCGAAGCCCCCAGGACTTGCCGTAGTCAGGACAGAAAGGAAGCCCTATATGGATATGCCCAGACGTGTGGGAGGGAGGACAGCATCAGCATCATCAACTTCATTGAATTCGGAAGGAATAAGAGAGCTAGAATTTGAGGTGGTCATGCTTTATTCGCCAGCTTATCTTATTGACAGCGCACACGGGGAATAGGATCATGTGATCTAATCGTCGCTTTCCATTTTCGTCCAACTTGCAGTCTAAGAGCAGTACGATAAAGCATGCTTTTCAAATCCGACGGAGCCTTTGAAGGAACCTATGCCGCCTAGATACATGTATCGTCGAAGTATTTGTACTCGATGTTGGCTGTGACATTGCCGACGTATTCGGACCAGTCCTATCAGATGGGATGCTGCCATTAGAGATTGGCAAGGCGCTGAGCTTCTCTTCGACATCTTGACACTTGTGATGATTGATCCCAAAGATATTCCGGTAACCAGCGAGAGCCTTCATGTACATCCTTCTAGCTCCGTCTCTGTTACCCTGCTCAGCAAACAATAGCCCCATATTATATGCGGTATGAAGTGCAGGTATGTATGATGCAGCAAGGTCTAACCCTAAGGCTTTCTCGTAGCCTTGCAGCGCCCGAGTATACATGGCCTCCGCGTCGGCCAGCTTGCCTTGGTTTTTGTAGAGGTTGCCTAGGTTGTTGACCGTCTGGAGTGTCGATGTGTGCTTCGGTC
>BCHH01000004.1:849185-921913 GCA_001599595.1 Beverwykella pulmonaria
GCCTCCTCGTAGCCTTGCAGCGCCCGAGTGTACATGGCCTCCGCGTCGGCCAGCTTGCCTTGGTTGGCGTAGAGGGCGCCTAGGTTGTGCAGCGCCCATTCTATTCCCCCAATATTTACGTTACCGTCCGTGATGAAATGTTCCTGTCTTCTAACATGTTGAAGGAGCCGCTGCTGTAGGAGCCACCATTTGTCTACGTCTGTGCTAGGAACTTCAGATGCCACGCAAGTCAGGGATAGCCTTACCAGGCTATCGTCCCACTCGCTATTTAACACGGATATCATCCATGAGTGCACACAGCTATGGACACTATACCCTGTAGACCTAGACAGCTGTTGAAGTGAAGGTTCCGTGTGAGCCAGACTATATTCGCATAGCAGTCGAACTGCCTCGTTAAAGTTCAGATAGTCCTCAGTAAGCTTTCGTATCCACTCGTCGTCTGTAGAGCCTGCGTGTCGAAGAAGTTCAAACCACAAGTCTTGCTTATCAAAATATGCCCACAGCTTGAGCAACTGGGCTGATGCCGCATTCTGTTTCTGTATCTGATTAAATGTGACCTGCCAGGTTGTATATAGTGATTGGTTTTCATATGAACTTAACCTTGGACTTGTCTTCTGGAGTTTCAACCACGACGCCTCATAGAGCTGAAGATACTCTGCAAAGCTTGTAGTCACGTGCTCTAGATATGTCCCAGCCGTAGAGAGAGCAAGGGGCAGGCCATCTAGCTTCACGACAAGCGCATGCGCATCAGGATCTATCTTATTAGTCCTGTTCAGCTCGATTTTCCCCTAAAGTAACATACCGTTCTTGATACCCTCTCTTCTAGACATATTTGACAAAATCTTAAGCCCGTCCTCAGGTCCTGTGAGCTTCTGAACGTGGAGACGTTGTCCTTGGGTAACATTTGCTGACCGCGTTGTGATGATGATTGAACCGTGGTCAGTTTCTGGTAAATATTGACGTATATCCACTGTTGAGTGTTCAGAAACAATAGAGGTTCTGGGAGTGTCATAATTGTCATAGATTATCAGCCAACGAGTATTTTCCCAGAGATCAAGCCAGGCTTTGACTGCATTGACCACTTGATTTAGGTCTCCTTCTAAATCTACATTAACAAGCACTCTAGTTGAAGGATGATACTTTAGGACTTGCTGAGCGATGCCGCGAAAGCTCAATCGGAGAGAATCTTCATTGTTCGCGTTCAGCCAGAATATCGCCGTGTATTTCTCCTTATGTCGTCTGACGTATTCCACTGCTAGCTGAGTCTTTCCGATTCCTCCAAGCCCGTGAAGAACGACTGCTGATCGGCTACTGTGGCCATGAAGCAGTTCATACATCTTCAATAGCTCATTCTCTCTAGCAACAAACTGTGCGGCTTCAGGAAATGACAAAATGTTGAGCCCGACGGCAAATTGCTCGAAATCAATACCTGTACTGGTCAGTTACATTTCAGTCAGCGCATCTATACGAAGACTTCACCCTTATACAACCTGTGGATCTCTTCCTCCAGCCGCCGGAATGCTCGGTCCCTTCCCTCCCCGTAGTTTGGCACCATAGAGACATCGAATATCCCGATCAAACAGTATACTTCATCTTCTTCAATCTTAGTCTCACGGCGCTCTGCCCAGGACCTTCGCTCTTTGATGCTAAAATTCGTCAATGTATCGCCTCGGAGAGCAGTCTTCGCGATGCTGGTAATCTCGTGTATCTCGGACTCAAGCAGTGATTTGTTCCCAAGTCGCTCACCCTCTAAGCTGAAGAAGTCAACCAGCCTTGGTGCGATAAGCTCTTGAAGCGTCCAACCCCGGGTGAACCATCGACTCATCCTAAAGGCCTTTCCCCATCCCCTTTCGCCATCTGCTCCGTTGTCAGGTTTGGAGACATCTGAAAGGTAGACGTAGCAGCGCGCAGCGTTCTGATACCAACGAAACATGGAATTGATCGCCGCGCCGAGCTCGACTGCATTCCTCTTATCAATACAGCAGGTGTCTATCCAGAAGTATTGCAGTCCATCAGCTGCGGCCTGATCCGCGCAGAATTGTATCTTCCTCCACCCAGCCTTGTTCACAGTCTTGCTCATGTCCGCGTTGGCTTTCATGTCCGGAAAGATGACCTCCCCTTCTCCCCATGTATGAGATAGTATTGCGTAGGCAGGAACATCGCCGCTAGTAGGGTCGCGAAAGACGACCTTGCCGTCCGGGTTGCGCTGTAGGAGGCGTATGAAAGCCATGGCTTAGGGTCGGGTGCGATCTCGCAACAAGGGCGACTCGTGCGGCTTACAGTTCAAAGATCAACAGAATGGATGCAGACATCGAAGGACTGATCGTGATAAGGTTATGCAGTGGTGATCGAAGGTGCTGCCAACGAGGCTACATCGTGGCGTAGGCTGGTCGGCTAGTTGCATAAGAAGGCAGACAACAGTCACAACACCCATTTTATTGGAAGCTTGCGCACTGCACACTAAATCCTGGCACGTGCTGCTCAATGCCACAAGCCATTTGAGGTTTTGCGCAGTTGTATCAAGTTTGACAAGCAGCGAGGTATGTCGTGGACGATTGTCAGGGCGAATTTGCTCTTAGACAGATAGCCTTCGCAAACTGCTTTCTGTAACAATGGAAATGAACGAAGGAACGCAAGTGGCACGATGCGGTCCAGTACTAATAGTACCCCACACATAATTTTGAAGCTAAAAGCCGACAGCGGAGTTTCCGCAGGGTAAGTCTAGAGGAGGTCATGATTTAGAGATGAGAGATGTGCTTGTCTTGAATTCTTAGTAGCGTGCACCTTAGCATTCTCTGGCCCCCTGCACTCCTGCATCCATCTGCCCCATCTAAATTTCGTGCTAATCCAAACTCTTTGTGTGCCAATTCCGATGCTTGAAGTGAATGGCGTAAAGTTCATCGGGTATAATTCGGCCTTTTCGTCCCTGGCATCAAAAACGTGCGACCAACCACAGGCTCTTGTAAGCGCATTCAGCGGGGTAAGAGCTGTCATGCAGTCGCAAACCGCGGTGTATGGCGTATTCATAGCTGTGTGGGGTTCTCGCATGCGCTCGGTCCCTCTGTTCGCCTCGACCACTTTACTTGTTATTATTTTTATGATATATAAATTATTTAAACTTCAAAATCTTCCAAAATTCAAAACAAAATTGTCCGGCTGTAAGTGCCACACCTCGTTCTTCTTTGGGAAGAACTTGACTAACTTAAGTTAAGCCTGTGGCGCAATGGTAGCGGTAAGTTGCGTAATCGCATCGCAACAGCTTATATCCTAATAAAATTTGGTAGCGTTGGACTTCTATAACGAATATATCCAAGTAAGAATATTCTAATATGGTGGAAAAGACGGTATCTGACAACGAGCAGAGGCTGTGGGTTCGAGCCCCACCAGGAGTGCTTTCTTTTTGCCTTTTTTAGTGTTGGATTGGTTAGTTTTTGGTTGTGGAATGTTGGGAAGCGATAGGTGGGCGAATGTGGCCGTGTGAGGGGATGCGGTGACATCGTGCGTGCTTGTGAGACAACACCAAAGATTTTGCGAATGCCCAGAGTTGTGTGTGTAGAATGGAACGAACATTAACATATTTTGATTCTAGCTCTGTGTACCACTCTATTACCTCGCGACGGAGAGATCCTGTCAGCGCCCTTATGCATGACAAGAAAGTCAAACACTCCACTGCAGGAAAGATACGATTGTGAACGAGCAAATAGCTTTTCCATTTCCTAACCTTTGATGATCCCCTCTTGGGCCGACCATCATTGCAAAAAGTACTAGAAGATAGAGTACAGATATCCCCTCCCTCCGAAGTCCCTTACCCCAGCTGCAGGTACCAGTAACCCTCGCAAGCTATTTACTCCGGCCTTGCACTCCAAACAACCCGAGGCCCAAGACCTTGTCTTAGAAAGCAACATATTAGGGAATAGTATCGTAAAAGCAGAGCTCTTAGCAACGAACAATGCACACAAAATGAAATGCCATCATTGGTCATACAAGCCTCTGTCCAGATCCTTTCCAATAAAAATACCCGACCCTAGATATACAACACGTAGCGCAAGACCAGCCTGCAGGTCTCGCACCTCCATCTTGCATGAGAAATGGAATATAATCAATCGCTTTTCATAATCGTTCCGCCTGGTGGATTCGCTCGACGCGGTCGGCAAGAGGTCGCGTGAGCCCGACTGAGGCCCAAAATTCTTCCGAGATGTCGTCCCGCCGCGTCAATCTTTCCAAGAGTGCGCGTGCATCGCGCAATTCCTGGTCGAGGGCGGGCATATCATCGTCTCCCATATTTGGCTCCTCTGTGGGCCCATCCAACTGGTCATTGAACGAGCGCTCGGGTCGCTGGCTGTCGCGCGGTGTAATCCCGCCGTAGAAGCTTCGTACATAGGCACTTGCATCTCGGGAGCGGTTGCGAACCCCGCGCGAGTAGCGGTTGGGGTTTCGAGAAGGGGGCTCGTCGGCGTACCCCTGTCGGCTTCTCCGGCGAAGCGAGGACAGCCCAGGGCGGACATCCATTTCCTCTTCTTCTGTGTCAGACGCAGTGTCGTCCTCGGAGGTGTCACAAGCGCGGATGAACAGCTCACTAGGGGGCGAATGGTGCCGCGACGGGACCGTCAGATGGGTTGCGGAAGATGCTGTGGAATTCGAATTGGAGCTTCCTGCTCGCGAGCTCGGGTGGGAGTTGGAGAAGGAGGCAGACGCTGCGGCGGAGGTGAACGACGAATCGGCAGTCGGAGCCAGGGGATCTGGGGCTACAGTATTGAGCATGTTGTCCCAGTGGTCGTCGACGGGGCTGATGCTACGCTCGCGGTCGCCCAAGCCGTCTAAAGTGGTCGCTGGACTCCAAGACTCGCGGAGGGAACTCGATGGGAGAGGGCCATCCGCGATGGTGCGGCGACCCATTCTGCGTAGAGGAGGAAAGCCAACAGCGTTGTTATCGCTGCTGTCGTCATCGACGTCCTCGATGACCATGTTGTCGCGACTCATAAGCGGAGCTGGATCGACCCAGGAGCTCCTCGGGCGCGGGGCAGCCCTGTGGTATGGAGATCTGTTTCTGTATGCCGGCCGTTCTCGAATTTCGTCAACAGTCGCTCCCACACGGGGACTGCGCGCCGCCGCGGCAGGCGCAAAGTTCGGCGTGAAGGCTGGAAGCGCACGAGAGCTGCGTGACACCTCCCCGAAGCTCGGGATGCTCGAGTCGAACAGGCTACGGTAATATCTGTCGCGGCGCAACCGCGCGAGACCGTCATCGAGGTCTCGCGAAGCATCGCTCGGGCGAGCATAGTTTCTCGATTCAGGGACCGGGGGAGGAGGTAGGCGCGGGCGGCTGCTCGAGGCGCGGCGCGTGGCCGTCTCGGTGACTGTAAAGAACTGCTCAGCGGTGGCAAAGTTATTGTCGAACCGTCCTGGAGATCGTGGAGATCTGGAGGACCGGGCGCGTCGACCGACGAGGGAGCTGCGGCGGCGGATAGGCGAGCGCGCTGGGGCCGTAAGGTCGGCCTTGAGCGCGTCTTTCGCGGCGGGCGAGGGAGAGCGCCACACGGGGAGACCCATTTTGCAGTGACGAGGAATCTGAGGGGAGAGAGGAGATGGAAGTAAAGAGTGGAGATGGTGGTTGTGATGGGGGGAGGCCTGAGGAGGAAGTCTGGGGAGGTCGGAGAGCGATGCGATGATAAGCGAGTCGCGGCAGCGCCAAAAGTGAGGCTGAGGATGGCGTGAAAGCTGGGGAACAGCACAAAGGAGGTGGGAGGGTCAATTTGGGACTATACAAACAGTGAGGCCTCGCACATCAGTATTTACACTGTCAATAAACACATGCACACATGCACAGCACAACTCAGCGCAGGCCGCGCTGCATCGCGCACCACTCATTCCCAGCCACTTCCCCCGAACTCCCCCAGGCCCGCCTAAACTGCATCTGCCAAGGCTTGATTGCTGTTTCAGGCATCCTCTGCCTCTGTCATCGCACTTTTCATCCACTGCCCGGTCTGAGTCACCGCTGTCTGCAGGAACACAGTGACTCTGCGTTTCAAAACATAACAACGTCCCTCTAGACAGCGCCGCTCATGCTGCCCTGACAACCGCCTCTACATGATCCAGCCGGGCCTCGAGCGGATTGGCCTCCTCCTCAAGGATGTCCAATTCCCATGGAAGGCCATACACGTTGCCGGAACCAACGGCAAGGGGTCTATCTGTGCCTACGCGTCTGCCTTGCTGACGCGCAGGACCTTGCGCTGTGGCCGCTTCACGTCTCCACACGTAATTGATAGGTACGCTATCACGTGGTTCCGCACTTGCACCGTCTAACAACAACATAAGATGGGACTGCATCGCCATCAATGGCAAGCCAATCGAGGAGGCCAAGTTTCGAAAAGTCGAGAATCATTTCCTTCGGTTGAACGAGAAGGAAAACATCAAAGCGTCCGAGTTTGAGCTTCTAACTGCAACTGCCTTTCAGATATTCAATGACGAAAAGGTCGAGGTCGGCGTGGTTGAAGTTGGCATGGGCGGGAAGCTGGACGCCACCAACATATTGAACAACCAGGTCGTGTCCGTGATATCAAAAATTGCTCGCGACCATCAGAACTTTCTAGGCAACACCATCGAGGAAATTGCCCTTCACAAGGCTGGCATCCTCAGACCGAATGTTCCGTATATTATCAATCCCATCAATGAATGGAACGTCCACGATGTCATCACCCAGTATGCAAAGAAAATAGGAGCCGGTCCTTTGATTCATGGAGACACCGAAGAACTCAGGCGAGACTTGTACTCGTCTGTTTATTGGCACAAGTTCGCTGGTACCCTGCAGGCTTTCCAGCGAGACAATGCTGTCCTAGCCTATCTAGCGGTTGTTGAAACACTGAAAAGCATGAATCAATCTACCAGAAAGACCCGAGAGATGCTACCTGGGATAAAGAACAAGGTGTTTCCAGGGCGTTTCCAGCATTTGCGACTCGGGGCCGTCTTTGGAGAACACAAGAGAAGGGTTCTCGTTGACGGTGCCCATAACACGGATGCAGCAATTGCCCTCAATGAGTATGTCGCTTACAAGCTCCGAGTACCAAAAGCAAATCCGTCCAAACCCCTTAATTTGGGAACTGGTCTACGCGTCACTTGGGTCATCGCCATGTCGGAAGGAAAGGACGCTTTCAATTATCTGGGGGAACTTTTGAAACCCGGAGACAGCGTCATAACCACTATGTTCGGCCCAGTGGATGGGATGCCCTGGGTCAAACCAATGTGTTCCAAAGAGTTACTGCAGGTTGCAAAAAAGGCATGCCCTGGTATCACTGGACTTGCCATACCCGTCGGCGGGGCCTTTCGAGCATTATGCGCAGCCAAATACTTTTCAGAACACGACAGTCCCATTGCTGTAACAGGAAGCCTATATCTCGTTGGTGACTTACTACGCGAGAAGGCCAGATGGGACGAGGATGAAAGCTCGATCAATATGAAATCCATTGACATTGAAGAGCGCAATCGCGTCAATACCTTTTTATCACGGAGACTGGAAGAACTGGACCAAGCCATGAATGGCAACGTTCAGATGAAACCTCAGTCAACCCGAGAGGAAGATGCAGAGCTGAAACTAAAACGAGACATAGAGAAGTTGGACCAGGAACTAAGTAGTCTCGAGGAAGAAGAGAACACACTTCACGAAGCTCATTTCCAGAGGATTCAGAGTGACATAGGGCAAGCGTACTTTGGCACATTCGAGGAGACACCATCCGGATCAGACGGCTTAAGTCTCAAGCAAAAGTTCTTCACTGAGTTCGAAGATATCCGCAAGCAAATACAGAGACTTCGAGGGCCATCTCGAACCCCAACGCAAGCTGCCTCTCTACAAACACACGACCTGCGCAATATGGTCAGGAACGTCGAAACCAGTCCAAAATATGCAGACGTTCTAGCACAGGAAACGCCCAAAGTCCGGATCCGCGCACATTTCGCTGCAACCCCACAAGAAATAAAACGTTTCCCGCCTAGATCATTCAATAAAGATGGAAAGACGTTCCCAACCCGGCCAAAAGAAGGTATTCAACCGCTCCTTCATAAGCGCTCGGATGTCGTGCGGAAATGGATCCGTGGGGAGGGGGATGGTGATGACCCAGGACCAAACATTACAAAGTACATCTCGAATGCGTCGAGACGATGATTAATAGAGAGAAATAGTTGGAAGATGAAAGGCTTGAGGTTAACTTGTTCCTGTTTTGGTATCATATTCGTCAACCTCAGTGCACTGAGCCGTGTCATCCTAGGTTCGGATTATACAAAAGAGTGTAAGTTATTAGACGTTAGATGCAAAGTTGCCATTTTCGCTTTTGCAGTCAAGACATGAAGGAACAAAATGGATAGAATTTGATGTTTACATGGTATAGTAACGAGCTGTATATCAAAAGACGCTAAACCTAACCAGAATTTGAAGTCTATCATCATACACAACGTCGTGCGATGCTTTCAATCAACCACAACTACCTTTTCACAAGCTCCTTCTATGGTGATTCCTGTCTCGCACCGGAGATCTCGGGGATCGATCTATTCTGCGGTATCATCATGTTTTCCTGTCTATCTTCAACGGGCACTCTAGCCTCATGCTTCTTGTTGATGCCTCGCGCACCAGGGGTCAGATAGGTGTTATCCAAGTTGGGTAGCTCATCGCCCTCTGGTGGCTGCCAGTCCTTGCTCTTAATTGGATTGACGCCAAGAATGTACATGGTATCGATCTCTTCGAGGCTGCGTCCGTGGCTTTCACAGACGAAAAAGAATACAAGCGCCGCACCCGTAAGACAGCAGGCTGCGAAAACGTAGCCGTAGCGGTAATCGATAGCGCCGATGATGTACGGCGTAAAGAACGAAATGAGGAAATTCCACATCCAGTTGGATGCTGTTGCCATGGCCATACATTTCGCGCGGTACCGCGAGGGGTAGATTTCTCCGACGACGGCCCATACGATGGGGCCCCAGGTCATGGCGAAGGCGGCGATGAAGAGACACGCGAAAACGATCATTACGTAGCCGATGTTTTGTGTTCGGGAGGGATCAACAGGGTCCAGAGCGAAGTGGCCGAGCGAAGAGAAGACGATGAAGCACATGCACATCCAAAGTCCGCCATAGATGAGCGAAGGTCGACGCCCGTACTTCTCGACGATGTAGAGACCAGGAAATGTGGTTGCAACGTTGACAGCGCCGAGGATGATGCTAGTTACGTAGGGATTGGGAAGGCCGACGGATTGGAAGATGGTCGTCCCGTAGTAAAAGAAGAAATTTGCCCCGGTAAGCTGCTGAAGAGCTTGGAGGGAGATACCTAGGAGTGTGCGGTAGAGCATAGCCGGGCCGGTGAAGATCTCGTAGAAGGGATGTTTTCCACCGCCTGCTTGCTCGGCATCAAGTTTCTGCTTGATCTCGTGGATCTCGTGGTTCACCTCGGGGTGGTCTTCGGACAGACCGTAGCTGATTGCGATAGTCGTTCGCGCGCTCTCAATCCTGCCTCTGCGATATTCCCACCGGGGGGATTCGCGCAGGAACATGATGCCCACGCCCATGATCAACGGCCAGATGAAACCAATACCCATAGGTAGTCTCCACGAGCGAGCACTGGGAACAGCTTCAGTGCCGAAGTTGATGCAGTATGCGGTCAGGATACCCATGGTGATGAAGAGCTGGTAGCAGCTAACGAGGGCACCGCGAACGTATCGAGGGGCGGTTTCGGACTGGTACATAGGCGTCAAGACAGATAGTCCCCCGACTCCGAGACCAGATACCCACCGACCGATAGCGACTTGGTACCATTTTCGCTCCGTCGTGATTTGGACGATTACCCCGACGCAGAATACAATGTTCCAGAATGTTATCGAGGGTTTGCGACCGAATTTATCGGCAATGGGAGCAGCAATTAGGGCGCCTATCATTGTTCCGATGGACAACTATTCACGGCATCAGAACTACATACGTGACGCGAAGGAAGGGGAAATGAACCAATGCGACGATACATCCCGATCTCGGATTTGTAAATGCTAGCGCACCTGTCGCCGTCGTCGTATCCGCGAATCGTTCGAGGAAATCTGGCATTTCTAGGAATCCCGAGATTTGACCTGTGTCGTAACCAAAGATGAAGCCGCCCATGGAGACGAGAACAGCCATCAGGAGAATGCGTGGCCGGAAGCGGTCCTTGAAGCTGACTTCCATCATTTGAAGTTTCTTTTCCGGATCTATTCCGGGTGAGGACGGGTTTGGGGAGGAGGGTTTCCCCCGAAATGTTTGGAGGAGCCCCATGTTGGGGTTGGGGTAGGTGTTGGGGTATGAAGTGTGGAGGAAGAGGAAGAGAGGAGATGGCGAGTTGTGCGGGAGGAGCAGCCCATGGGGATGCTCACGCCCATAAATATAAATGAACAGTGCAAGCTCAGGAACCCATGGGACACCGTCATCGCGCCTGTGACCTCGCAATCCGGACCAAACACAAACATCTGTACAGTTTGAATGGGGCGTGCGCAGAAAACGTCGAACACCCGATGTCACTCCATAATTCTTTTGCGGGACGACGTCATTTGTGTATCCGGGCCTTTTGCACACCGGCCGCTACCTTGAGGATTGCCACACTGAGACTAGCGTGGTGTTGATAGATAATATTTGACGGTCAACGCCACGATCAATACCTTTTAAGTTAAGAGGCACAACTTCACACGGTACTGCAACCTGATTCGCGAAGCGATGTAGATTCTTTAAACAAGACTTGATTGACCACAGGAGAAGAGGTAAAACTTATCGTTCTCTCAACATTACACCAAAGGTGACAGGGCAAACTAGTCACGTACTAGCTCCGCAATCCTAGCTGGTAAAAAATTGAGTAATTGGCCCGGGTTTTACTCGGAGGCTCTGTGCCGGTGCCGATACCGATGTAGCGACTTCCCGATGATCCTCCGCGCGGTGGGTCCATAAGACGTCAACGAAACAGGAGGTAAGCCAGTCAGATGTTGCAAAAAATCTTTGTTGAAATGGGGCCGAGATGGCCGCGCCGCGAGGCGCCGGTGCATTGTGATTAGATTGAGTCGGAAGGCGGTGCGATGTGCGCCGATAACATAGCTTATAAAGCGAAGAATAATCGAGATAGATGTACTCGTGCCCGCCAGAGAATGTGTGTATCTCGGCCGAAGACGGATTCGAAGTTGGAAGAAGGCGAGGAGTTGTACGTGCGGACGCGGGCGATTTCAATTGAGAAGAAAGTGCATCGATCTCCAGCATAACAGTGAGGAAAATGTTGTTTGAGCAGATCCACAAAGAGACAGACCTGCTATCGCTAATAGGTGTCTTCAATACACAGAGGACCCCTGAGGTAGTTCTCCGCGACTATTCAGCTAATAATACTGATGGGGGCGAAGAGGACGACGATAGCACGCTTAACGAGGATATAGACGCACTGCGAGCGTTCTCATTAGTCACTGTGACTACGGATAAATAGATCTGATGATGGGTATGAACTCTGCGATAATACGAACTTGCTTCATAGACGGATAATGTCATTTAATGTGCATTCTGATGGTCAACCCCAGATAACATTGCCTTCATGAATTGTAACTCCAAATCGAATGCATCTCGGTAGCCTTGAAAGGAAATCGTTCATCTATGAGGTATTTGTCAATGAACTGGTCCCTTCCAACAGCTCAAACAAGGCTCCAACGGAGGGCGACCCCATGATGTCAAAAACTACCACTTCCGCTGTAAATTCTTTCACTGTCAGATTCCTCAGCTCAATAGCGACAAGGCTGTCTATGCCAAATACATGTACCGGTTTATTAGAATCAATATCCCCAGGTTGAATAGACCGTGCGCGGGCAAGCTTTTGCGCCAACACGTCGACCACAATAGAAACTCTTCTTTCAGGTTCTTGAGCGTTTGTGAACAGTACTCCAAAGTTGACGCACTGTGATGATGTTGTCTGTTGTAGTTTGTCCTGCGGCTAGGAGAAAAAGGCTGAAAGAGGACGTTGGGGTATGTCGATGGGTTACTGACCTTTGACTCTCATGTCCGCAGGTATGGCGAGTCCCAGAGAGATATGACTTTTGTTCGGGTCAGGCATGCATAGGAGCTTGGGGTCATAAATATCTAAGAGCCCAAAGAACTCTCCTTCGATTATAATCATCTTCCGTACCCGTTCGAAGATTCTTTGAATAGTCTCCGTCTCTGAAATCAAACTAGGTGCGTATGGCTCCCGGATCGGTCGAGAGTACCTTCTATCCATATGCGACTCTATGTCGAGAAAGATTGTCCTGGGATGTGCAGCCAGCAGCATAGTTTGCTTGACTTGTGCTACCCACAACACATGCGGCCGAAGGGAGGAGAATAAAGAAGTAAGGGTTGGATAGTAGACAGATGTGCAAGTTGACATTGCAAATGCATCATGTTTCCAAATATTGAGTCCTGGTAATGAGTGAGCCGGGGCGCTGATAGAGGAGCGCGAAAGTGCTACACTTACCTGAAGAGCCATCGCAGCATTAATGCAACAACGAATAGGAGGCATTGTCTTCTTACATTCATCGAGCACCGCCTGAAGTAAAGTGGACACATCTCTCTAGAATGTAGCGATATTTACACCTTCTTTTGAGAGTTCCTTGGCTGTCTTTATCGTGGCTGGTGAGATAGAAGTAGTGCCGGATGATCGAGACGCAGCAACCAAATTGCTCGCGTCGCGAGATACCATCCAATTCATGATGGCACGGCCAATCCCATCAAGTCCACCAGCAATTAAGTTTGTCGCCTTGTCGTCAAACTTCCAATTCGGGCGATGGTGTATACGTTTCTAGACGATAAGGCTAAGGACTGGGGTGAGAGGACTCACTGGGACTACTTGATCAGGTCCGATTGCGATAACAGTGCGTCCCGAATTTTCCCCAACTCTATTAGCGAACAATTATATAAGCCTAAATGCTACAGCAGCAAGAAGGTCGGCCTTTTCGTGCGCTCACACCCTCAAGTGTCAAGTCTCAAGTGAACATTGAGGTGACGAAGTCGATCCCACCAATACCAACCAACGCCAAAAACACAGTCATGATGGACTTTCTGTAAGCCTCCAAAATTGTTTCCAACAGTTTTGGGTCCAGGTCCAGAATGTTGAGTTGCGGGGCGAAAGCAACGATTTTGCGCACGTTGTTTGTGATGACCGGCTCGGTCTTCACTATCGTGGATGCAGGAGATACAATTGATAGGATAGGTTGGTTCTACTTCATGCTACACTATGATGGAGAGCGAAGAGATTCTCAGGGGGATCGATTCTATGCACAACGGGGCATGGTCCGGGCGCTAGCCGAGCATGTTCTGAGCGCTGCGCTATGCCGTGAATGGCATACGCGTCGCGTGCTCATGTGACTTACAGCGAGCCTGGTGAGCAGCACCGTCACACTGTCTCAGTATCACATCGGTGATTCTGCCACATTCATTCCCTGAGAACCAACCGCTAGTCCTCTACTTGATTACCTTCCAATACACTTCAGGGTTAGTACGACTGTGAGAGCAGTACTAGCAGGGAACAGAACGAAGGGATGGATCAGAAGTAAACAGGCTTGATTCATCAGAGTCGAGACGAATCCTTGAGGATACTCAGAGGATTCGGAGAAACTATATATATGATGTGTTACGTGACCCGTAGACACACGGCCCGATAGGCCTCCGAAGGGCCTCCGCAGGAGGCCCGCCGGGAAACAGAAGTATCCCTCACAACGATCTTAGCTAGTTCAGGATCTTCATACAGAGATAATAATTGCCAAATACCATTGTAAATACCTTATATAGTGGCTACAATACCTTTGTAGAAAATGGAACAATTCCGCTACAATCGATTCGTACTTACCTCTTCAACATAATAAAGTTGGCTGTAGAGTGAATTGCATAGCATCTAGAGATGTATTTGCGTGTGTTTTTTGGCTGACGAGCTAACATTAAATCTTAGCTTTAAATACTACTACCAATAACACTCTACGGTCTTTAAAAAAGGCCCACGGCGTGACCAAAACTAGATTCTATAGATTCTATCTACGACGTACTAACTACAAACGTAGAGTGCCTTACTACGTTACGTACGCTACAAAATGACCCTACTTTTGCACGAACTACGAAGGACTACGAAAGCATAACGTAGTTCCGTACTACTTTCGGGTGGCCATACTGCTCTTGCAGATGTAGAGCTATTTTGGCGTAAAAGATACACCTGAAACATCGACGTGCAAAGTTTTTCATGTAGACTGGTTGGCAGTAGACTCACTTGACAATGCGGTGATAGGTGGTATCTGCTCTTTGAAATTTATAAAGTATTTATAAGAGTATAAGCGACATTACACGCAATCCAGTGTGTCGGTTAGCCCTATCTTAGACAAATGACAAGGACGTGGCCTCTCAAGTCCAAAACCACTCCCAGTCGTGCCGAGTTGATCCCCGATATCAGTTTCCGTCCGCGAAGACGAAATATTTTGAGTCCCATTACCATCTATATCGTACAGTTCCAGCATCCTCCTACTTGCTTCTCTTGATCTCCGTGATATCTTCAACTTGTTGGACTTGTAGAAATAAGTTAGTGAACAACTATATAAGCCTTTATGCTAGAGTAGCAAAAAGGCCGGCCTTTTGTTCGCTCACAAGATACCTCCGCCAACCGGTGGATTGCCGCACAAGTGGCCGCAACGTGGGGATGCACGCACAGATGATGGCACTATTAACTTCGGCTATGGACCATATCACTGTGTTTGTCATTGTCCATGTGGGATCTCCGCTCAAGGTTGAAGCACGGAGTGTGGTAAGGCGGATAACTGAGATCGCACATGTGCTGGGGAAAGGGATATTTCGTAAGCTCGCAGTTCGACATCGTGAAGACAACGGGAAACTCACAAGAAGCCTAGAGAGAAGACCGCCATTAATACTCCCTTCTGTAACTTCGGTAAAGGCAGCGTCTTCAGCAGCGGTAGGGGCAAAATGAAGATGAATGCATCAGTGACGACGTGCAAGGTCCCCATGGCCAACCAGAAATCCATACGCTCCGCGCAATCCCTAGACACTAAAGGATCCCAGTTTCGCTAAATAGGCTGGCAGATGAGCATAGACCCTATCGTCCCACCCACGGCCCATGTGACGATGAAGACAAGGAAGATATCGCACACACGCTGGAAGTTGGGGAGCGGAAATACGCGGCGGTATTGAAAGAGAAAGGTCATTTTCATGAGAACAACAACGGCTCCATATCCAACGGACGCAATCCAGATGAGCTGCATGTGCCGATATGTTAGCGGTGAGTGCTTGCGGCTAAGATAGACAAACTTTGAGAAACTCGGATCTCTCCTGGATAGAGAGGGTGTAGATGTGGCGGCCGAGTCCCAATTTTGTACCTTCATGTCCGGTTAGATTCCTCTCCTGGGGGTGCACAATCGAATTTGATGCATACCGACTGCAATTACGACAGCCACTCCGATATATAAGACCTAGAAAAAACATGTCAGTCGATGATGCTGGTTAAAGGGGAAGCATGCCATACCAGAGTTGCAGCCAAAACCCAATCGTCGATCCCCACCATCCTGATGATCACCCACCGAACATAGAATCGTAGACCCACAACTACTGTTGACATAAGCAAACACACTGCGGTGATCACTATTACCCTCCAGGAGTAGTTGTATGCATCTGGTGGCATCTTTGGCTTAGAGTCGGCCACAGCCGGTCATATCTCCTCTTCAGTTTCACCTCCACGATATGCGGAACAGATGAATCAAATGACAGTAACCGCCATGAAAACTCTACTAATTGAATGTGACATGAGTCAGCCTCTGTTTTAGGTTTGCTTTGCCTGCCGCGAATTCCCCTATCAACTAATAAGTTTGAGCTACTGCCATAAAGACCGCTGGCCTACAGATATCTTACGTTCTCATCTCTTCCACTGCTGTAGCTCTGGTTAACAATATACGTAGCGCCTATCTGTCGCAACCTCTTTTACAAGCTGTCTCATGTTACGAGCCTTCTAATTGGACGAAAATTAATCGATGGTTACTCCGAACCGTAGTGCCTAAGATACGACATGTTTACGTTTCCCTCTACTAGATTTAAAATGCTGCCCAGTGTACGACCAAGTCAAGCAGCTGGCTTCTGGCCTAGGTTATTCGGCTGCAGCTAATTAACAATGTGTGATGCTGAAATTCCCTAGGCACCATATAGCTTTTACGGCTGAGTCGGAGGCTTTACCATACGCCACTCGAGACAGCCTTAGCTTCGGATAAATGCATGTGTGGCGTACAAGGCGTTGGTCTCGCCCCCCAATAGTTCATAATAAATGGCAAAGCTGTCCAGGAAAGTAAAATAGACTTTGACTCACTAGTCAACAGAATCTTAACCCGGAAAGTGACGCCCTTGAGGCACTTCGCTTCGCTTTTGGCTGTTTACCTTACGGGAGAGTTTCCCGGTCCCAGTGCTTCTATTAAGTGACGCACTTGGACATACGGTGTGATTGAAGTTGAGTAATTCTATTAGTCAAGCGCGGTGTGATGACGAGCTCGGTCTTCGCTATCGTGGATGTAGGAGGTGCAAATGATATGATAGCTTGGCTCTATTTCATGCTACACAAAGCAGAGAGCGAAGCGGTTCTTAGGGGGATCGACAACAAGTGCATGGTTCGGGTGTTAGCCGAGCATGCTCTGAGCCCTGCGCTATGCCGTGAATGGTAAAGCGGTCGCATGATCATGTGATTGTAACAAGCCTGCCAAGCATACAAGCCGCCTGCTCATGCGACTTGCAACGAGCTTGACGAGCAGCACTGTCACACTAGTTATAGCATAATAACTAAGCTTTTGCTTCTAATAAGTATAATTAAAGAGCTTATATGTATTTATACTTTTCGGTTTGGAAATGTCCTCTGATATGCGCCGAAGAAACGTTGGGCTTATGGTGATTGCGTTTAGTGTTGACTTCGAGATTGGCATTTACAAGTTCGCCAAACTTCATAGAATAGGACCCATGAGGGGAACTTCACGAGACATGGGTTTGGGGCTGCGGTTCGAGTATTTGAACCTAGTAGAAATGCTAGTCAACGGCATCAGCGAGGCCTCGACCATGTGGGTTCTGCTCCTCTCCATGAACCCAGGTGCGCTGCTTGGAGTTTTTATAACCTGGTTGCTCCAGGAACGGTCAACGGCACGTACTTCGAGGCCATTAGCTCAGCAACTTGTCTCACAGACTACGCCAAGGACAATTATGCAGGCCAGTTCATCGACAATATCCCCGCACAAACATCGTCCCGACGGCCGAGGAAGGCTTCCGTAGCGCCATGACCGTTCCCCTCGGCTATTACTTGATCAGATTGTCGCACTTCGGAATGAGGATGATCTCGTATTCGTACAACGTTTCTGCCGTCATCGAGGCGGAACTGGTCTACAACTCTTCACTCAAAAATGGGACCATCTTTCTTGACTACTCAAGCGTTCGATTGGGAGCGTTGTACTTCGAGACCAGCATTACCAGCCTAACAGACTCCCTATCCTCGACGGGTCCTGAATTTTGCTTTCTCCTCCTCTTCGACTGGAGAAGCGGTGTCCGGTGGCACTGTCATCGCGCCTGGGGATGTCTGGTTTGACCGCGGTTGTAGCAACGCGGGATTTCCAAATCCTTCTTCACAGATAAGCAGGCTTATACGATGAAACGGGGCGTAGAGGATAAGTGGAATTATGGATAGAGGCATTATCGACGTCTTCCTGAACAGAGGAGAGTTGGCTGCGATGAATGTGTTCTCCTTGACTCAGCCGCTCGACTCAGCCGCATGACTTCATGACGTGGGGTGTGAAGGGAATCATGAGAGTGCTACGGCGAGATGTGGGGGTTTTGGGGGTTGAGAGCAGTGTGGCTGAATAGGCGAAAGCGAACAGGACGGTGGGTGGGAACATAACGGAAGAGCGCAACCCAACAACGGGGATAGTGCGATTGTGTCGAAGCGGAATGGCGAGGAAAATGGGAATTCGAGAGCTGGTAATCAGTCATGGCCAAGCGTGCGATCCCCCCTACGCCAAGAGCTAGTGAACGCTAATGAACCGATAGTTGTCTCCATTGGTTGACTAGACCAGTTCTACTGACCATCAACGCGCACAGATTGGTGAGATCGCAAATACGCCCTTGGCGTGCATTAGCTCTGAGTGAAAGCTTAGCCAAGCTGTCGGGAGTGCCATCCTCATCAATCACCATGCAATCCTGTAGGCGAGGGCTTAGCCCATATATTACCCGTCCGCATTCTTCGCCTCCTTTCTCCCTCTTCTTTCACCTCTTGCCGTTCTTCATTGCGTCTTTGGGCGTTTTTTTCTTCTTTTCTTTTTGGCCTTTCTCCTCTTCCGCGCGGCGCTTCGCTAATAAGATGAAGCTTTTCGAGAGGCGGCGCATCGTTGTAGTGGTCCTTATCTCCGTATTGGTGTCGATTTCGTTATTAATCACTCTTCAAACCAACGCTATCGAAGCGATCCGTGTGCGCATCGACGAGCACAAGAACAAGAAGGAGGATGCCGCAAAAGAGGAAGAAGACAAATATAAACACGTCGAGCGGCCCAGCTACATCGACCTGCCGAGATCAACCAACGACCAGGAAAAGCTAGCCTACGTTACGTTTCTCTCGGGCACAGTCGACCAGGATGACGATCTCGAGAAAGACAACTACCTCCAAGCCGTGCGCATCCTTGTATGGCAGCTCGTACACAATCCAGAAACGCGGACCAAACATGACGTCGTGGTCATGGTAACGCCAACCGTCTCCAAGTCACGTCGCGACCGCCTTCAGAAGGACGGGGCGATTATCTACCCCGTTGAATTCCTACACACCGCGAACGACTCATGGATCCAGGCCGAGCAACACCGCTGGGACGACGTCATGACAAAGATGCGCGTGTGGGAAATGACACAGTACAGCCGCATCCTCATGCTCGACGGCGATATGATGCTGCGCTCATCACTAGATGGTGTCTTCGACGACCCTGGGGCCCAGGTTCTGCAAACAAAGGACATCAAGCAGGTCGGCTACACTGCGCTGCCTGGCGAAGCGCCGTTGCCGGAAACCTACCTCCTCGCCTCCCTTACTGAAGTCTGGGACAGCTCCCACGATTTCCCGCCCAAGGAAGGAACAGGCCTCAAAACCATGGGATATATGAACGCAGGCTTCTTCATCATGGCCCCATCATTACCCGCCTTCGAACACTACAAGTCCTTCATGGACATCCCCAACTCTTTCGACCCGCGATACCCCGAACAGAACCTCATGAACTTCGCCCACAAATGGACTGGGCCGATGCCTTGGAGGGAGGTCGCATATACATGGAACATTCGGTGCCCGACGGAGAACGACTTCGCGAATGGACTTGTGAGCATGCACGAGAAGTGGTGGAAGCAGCCATATCTCTACGAGAATCAGAAGGTGAAGGACTGGCTTTTAACGCGCAGATACGAAATGAAGGGCTGGTATGACGCGTGGGATCTCACTCACCAATAATGCGTTATGGCCTAATTTCTTCTGTTCTGCATCTCTATTGTAACGATACCCTGTTCATATCATATTTTAGCGAGCTCCGTAGAAATCGAAGTTGAGATAAAGTTCCACGCCTCAGAGTGCCCCTTGAACACCCACGAGCATTTCAACCGCTCAATATGATGGTATCGCCTACATTTATGTGTGATGGATTTTGGGAGTGGGTGATCCTCCATAGGTATTTCGGCACAAAGGCGTACACAATACAAATTATTTGCCAAAATATATCATCTAGGGTATCGTAATGTATGCAAATGCACTCTTATTTCCAGCAGACGGTACAGTTTTTGTCCTCTTGCTCTACCTTTGTCTTCCTCACGGAATGACCGAAGGATCCTTGGGCCAGTTCGCGGCAAACGCAGTCCATGGCGTTGCACGCATGACTTTGTTCCCCTTTGCATCGCGCGTGTACAGTTTCGGCTCGAAGCCTTGCACCGAAGACCACGACCAGAAGAGGCGCCGCCAGTAGCATGTAACCTTTTCACACAATCAGCCAATGTCTGTTTCATGAACTCTCACTTTTGCAAATCCTTACTGCAGTGGGTGTCAAATACCGACGGGCAAAAGTCTCATAGCTGTTTCTCGCAATCTCCTCGGCCTCATTGTCGTGCTTCGTGTAATAGTCCATTGCCGCTTCTAGATTTCGAAAGTTCTCGGCCGCTTCGATGTAGTTGATGTCTGGGCCAGCGAGCCGCATCAGGTGCGTGTGGATTTCTTGCCACTCTAGAGGGTGCGTGATCATGGCTGAACGGCAAAGTTGAAGATATTTGAGACGCCCGGAGTAGGATGTGCCTTCGGTTTGGACGGTAAATTTGTATCCACAAAAATCCCTCAAGTTCATGACATCCTTCGTGTGCTCGTCTCTTTCATCATTTATAACCACCGGCTTGATATCACTCCAGCTCTTCCCCTCACTGACCCTAACCAACTCGCTCCTCAGCTGCGCCATCTTCACCTTGCCCCTCCAGACTACCCTCGGGTCCTTTTTCTCCCAGGGAACCTCACGTTCAGTATCCCCGATTTCTCGCCGAATGCTGTTCCAGCTCGGCGCATGTGTGTAGTTCCAACTCCAATACGCATAGTTCGGCATCAGCCAGATATCATTATATTCGACAGTATCTTGGCGTGTGTATCCAAAGAAGACACCTTTTGCCTTTGATCGACGGGGCAAGTCGTCGAGAGAAAAGGAAAACTCGATGTTTGGGATAGATGGGTCGGAGTTGGGGGATGTGGAGAGGGCGCGGTCGATTTGCGCAAGGGTACCGAGGATGCGTTCACGTTCGTTTCCGTTGGCGACGTAGCAGTTTTCAGGTTGACCAGAATTGACTACGAATAACTGTAGAGAAGTCAGATGGAGTTCGAATAGAGCTTGGCCCCCGTCGCCGAGAGAGGCAAAAGGGAATCCCGGAATGGGATATGTACAAACCTCACCCTGGTAGATCATGACCCGAAGCATGCACCGACCTTCCTTGATCTCAATATCTTGCATATGGACCTTGCGACCATTCCGCCTCTTGACTGCCTTATCCAAACTATGATAGAGCTTGGGGAATGCAGCATCGCACTGATCGTTTCTAAATGTATGCACATTTGAGTGCAAGTCTGCGTCGAATTTCCAATTCCTCCGAGCATATGATAGATAGCTGCCGTGTGCAGACTGTCTCCACACTGCCCACAGTTGCAAACCTATTATAGAAAAGGAAATGTAAAAAATAAGATGGGTAAACGAGAGACGGTAACCTTTGAACATCATTTTAGCATTAGAAACGAGAAAAGCGAGAGACTGGACTGCGATAGACAGAAGAGAAGAGCAACAGCGACAACCCGAGTCGACGAGAGTCTGAGCAGATCACAGAGTATAGTTAACAAGAGCAAAAATGCATCATTATGGGGCGGTGTGGAGGATATCAGTTCGAGAAATAAGTGACCGGTTATCTCCCGCGCCTCCCCAATGCAGCAACGACGAGCGGACGCTAGCCAAATACAGCGCCACCCCTTGGTTCAGTCTACAATGCCAATGCTCCGCCAGCACTCTCTCGGCCCGCCCAGCTGCCAAGCTGCCTTGTCATCCGCAAGCTCAGGTCGAAATGATAGACTGGTGCTGATGTCGGTAGGATACGAAAGCCTCAGCCTTGTTGAGAGGACAGAGGGTGGTCCGTACATCACCTATAAAAATTGCCAAGAAGATGACTGAGTTGTACGCAATTCTATAATTATGCACATTGGTGCATACGGAATCTGACCAGCTACGCTGTGCTACAACATATTGTGTATAGGCGCGCAACGCCCTGACGGATACGAGCCTACAAAGAGTTTCATGGACGATGAAGAGATAGGTTAGGGATAGATAATAGCATGATCATTGATAAGAAAAAACAAGGGAGATGGAAGAAGCAATTGCCATCCTAGTGGGTCCGTTGAAGATTTGTGCCTATTCGCAGCCGGGGAGGCAACTGTGGGCAGGTGGAATGTGAGGAGAACGACCGAATGCACCTCTCCATAGGGACAGCATTGCGTTCGAAATTTGAAACAGTTGATAAGAGAGACATGGTAGGTGAACGGGGGTTGGATGATACCTGCCCTATGGAGTAAATACCCTAGCTACACCGAGTTTTCCTCTCCGATATGAGATTTACAGACCCTGGGGGCAAAACCCAAAGCGACTTCGTTGGGTGAATATTGGTGAACATTGTGCAGTGGGCATTGCCTTAAGACCGTGGATTAATGATGGAAAGGGAAGAGGTTTCATTCAAACCGAGACAAGATCCAAGAAGAGTTAGTCAAGAGCGCCAAGAATCGGTATTGCGACTAAGATTCAATTGGCTGGGAACCCTTTACGGCTGCTCGGCCTTCTCCTTCCATGAAAGATTTCCTTAATTATTCGTTAACAGCTATGCACACGTCTGCAATGACAAGTCTGGCTTAGCAATGTTAAGTCGCGCAGTCTTAAATTCCTCGTTAACTTCAACGATGCCATTTAATATTCCATCAACTTCCCTTCCAACCGCATTCCCATCCTTGCACATCGCCTGCAAGCTCAGTCGATCCCCAATCAGCCGTGGCCCTGTGTCTTGTTTTGGGCTTCACAAATTTGTCCACCATCTTCACAATCTCTTCACCATGCACTCCCACCGCAACCATTGGACAGAATAGCTGTAAGTAGGGTATAGGTAGGGGCTATGAAGATGTGCATTGTACAGCTAATATATATATGATTAGCCAGTGGCATATCCACGTGACGGCATGGTGTTCTGGGCTTACACGAACGCTAAAAATTTGTGAAATTACGTACAGTATTTGGCCCGGGTAGGGAGCTAGGCCGCAAGTCGAAGCTAGTGAGAACTAGTATGGAACGCGATGCCTCGAACTTCCCTGGTCGTGTAGAGCACGTCTCAATAGTCTAATATTGCTGTATCTTTTGAAATGTCTCTTCATACAATGGCTCACTAATATGGCGGGCTAGAACGCCATTCAATCCTTTCATTTGGCGCTAGCACATGAAACCCGCAAATCACGTATGAAAGGAGTTTGAGTATGGAGAAAGCCAGGAAATTATTGGGTAATATGGAGGCTGAAAGGGACAAAGTCTGACCCAATCGAAGCGGTGCTACAACAGATCTAGACTACCTCAGAGCGCTGATTGTACTTCCAATTCCCAGCAACCTGCTCTCTCCACCTATCATTCTTCAAGATTCTCCTCACCCTCGCTTCCAACCACGCTGTGTTGCCCCAGAATCCCCAGCTCGCCTGGAATCGCAACCAATCCACAAGCGCAGTCTCCCAGTGCATCACAAAGATATCCCAGTCATACTCCATTTTACTCACATCCTTCAAATGAATCCAATACCTCTTTAACAACGCTTTCTCCCCTTGCTGTATCTCCAGTTCCTGTGACACAATGCCATTGGCATCTCCAACCAACATGTCGAGAGGAATCGAACAAGTGAATAACTTGGCAAGATCGCATACTCCAAGACCGAGGCCTGTGTACTGGAAATCGTAGAATGCCACTTCTTCTCCGGAGACGCTCGTAAATAAATTCTCGCTTTTTACGTCCCCATGTAGGAGTGTCTGGTATTCTTCTGTCGGGCCCCAGCCACTTTCTCGAGGTGCCAACACATTAGCAACCATGTCAGATATTGAGTCATTGTCTTCTTCCCATTCAGTCAAAGGCTCATTCCATTCCGAGTCGTAGTCTGAGGCGAGATTTTGGTACTCCTTCCGTCGCGTTGCAAGATAGGTGTACCCTCCATTCAACCACACGCTTTTCCGGGTTGTATCGTTTGAATCATGTGTCATCTCTTCCAATGGTGGACGTACGAGTGAGCGGTGATCCAGGTCTTTTACTCGCGGCCACCAAAATCCATGGAAGCCAGATAGCCAATCGAGTGCAGCGTGGACTTGGGTCGGAGATAGCGCCTCTCGCTTTTCTCCCGCTACTGGATACTGTTGGCGGAGGTCACTTAGAATCATGGCTGTCGTAGAGGTGCCCTCGGGGCGGCGCTCGTTTATGCTAACAAGGCATTTTGCAACCGGGACCGACGAAGGAAGGAGTGGGGCCAGCTCCGAGTAAAAATATTGTTCCACTTGGTAGCTGAGGATCTTCCGCAAATGACCCTCGTCATTGTCTTTTGTTGGTGGAGGCGTGATTAGTTTGAGGATGAAGGACTGGGTTTCCTGCGGCGTGGATACGTTGGAGTTCGCTGTTGATGTCGACCTTGAGGTTTGGGCTGACGAATCTAGCGATATGTGCGGAGAGGCGGTGAGGTGACATATTTGACCATATCCAGCCCATAATGATTGAATGACCTTAAGGGAATGGAGCTGCAGGCCTTTCGAAGCGAGGAGAGAGGAGGCCACTGAGGCAGGAGAAGGTGGAGGGGACATGACAGGGTTTGGTGAGACTGGGGTGCGATAATTGAGAACAATGAGAACGACGGGCAGACATAGGGCCAGCACAAGCTTCCAGCGGATTGTGAACAAGCGCAGCATTGGGCGTGGAAAGTGGCACGTGAGTGGCAGGCAGCGGACTGTGCCACGAGGTGCCCTCACTAGCCTAATTTAGTCTAGTATCTCAAATCTGTTAACGTTTAAACGTGTGAGGAATATGTCCTCGTACCCCGACCTCCACGACGCCTTTGATGCCCCTGGAACTCGTTCCGACATGGAACTGGTATGTTCCTCCATCAAACGCACACGAATCTTTCTCGACATCATACCACTCATCCGTCTTCTGACCAACCCAATCTTAACAGTTTGCGCCTCCTTTTCTTCGATGAATACTTTCTTGAACCCAACCAGTGTTCTCGGCGCGGTCTTCAACTCCTTCTTTGCCAATTAAATCGATATACTTGTATGACTACAGTACCCGCAACATTCCCAATATTGGTCACTAGCACGGAAATCGTCGCCGACCCACACTCTCCGTCTTAATTGCCTAATTTGAGATTATGTCGGTGAGTGCAAATTCCATACCACTCCCACCATATCCGAACCGCTACACAGGTTGTATGTCATATTTATAGAACCATCAGTGTCCGATCAGCGTGCCGTCACCGTACTCGAGACGATCATTCTCCACGTTAGCAGGAAACCATTTATGGCTCACATGGTCTTCGAGATGAAACCACCGTGTACGGCATATATGGCGGTCACCGTACGTTCAAACAAAAGTCTGTTTACGGATCTGTAAGCAACTCACCGGTACTGGCTGTCATACGTATGTACAGAACAATTGACCCGTACAGGCTCTTCAAATACTACGGTTTTACGGTATACTTACAGTTAACCACACTGTGCATTAGACCCAATTATGGCGAGGGATTTGATAATTGAAAAACAAAGAGGAGAATCTCTTTGGAGCACCATGTTTCCCACCGCCGCTCCTTTAGCCCGTAGCCTAACAACTGGATTTTCGAAGTTCCGACCCCCTAGTGGTGACTCTGACATGTTCATCATCGGAGCAAGCAACACATGGGCCTGCTTGGATTTCGTTTCCTCGCCTCGGATCCGGCCAATCAACTCAATCATGCCTGATCCGAACACCGAGGATAACGGCCTTTAGTCTACGTAGTCGCTAGGTAATGATCGCTTACGACGCCTATTTCCACCTCATAACCACGTTCAAGTCGCTGAACACAGCTATTACCTTTGTTGGCACTATTCCAGCAGCGTTGATGGCTGAGCCATCCATTAACTGGAAGGGTAGAGAGTTCGGCATCTGTCTCTCCGTTATTGTCCAGATCATTAGAGTGGCTCTGCAAGCTTCGGCACAGCATATTACCATGTTTATCATTGGTCATTTCTTCATTGGTGCTTGTAGCGGTCTCGCCCAAGTTTTCCCGCGTTTTTGCGTTGGGACTATACTTCACCTGCTGGGCAGTTGGCTCACTGCGGGGTCTGCCCTGGTGCAAATAATCCCAATCCATATTACAAGAAAAGCAAGGTTGATCACAACAGACTGTTCAGATAAACTCAACATAGGCAAGTCTTGAAGCAAGTACACGCTGCTTGAATGGAATAATTCAGCACGGGTGGCTCATCTACATCAAGAAATTTTGTAACGCGTCCGTTACTGTGTTCTGATCCTACAATGGGTACAACTACACGGATATTGTAAGCTGGAATCGACACTAAACTCACTTCTTATTCTTTATTGATGATTTGGGCATTTAATACTACATGAGGCATTGTTGGGTGGGTAAATGATCGATTGTTGCTCCGCCTTTCTTACGTTGTGCTGTGCAACACTTAACAGTGATTAAAGACTCCAAGCTCGGAGGAGGACTAACTCGTACGGTTAGACTCTCGTTTGGTCTACGTTTCCATGACTTGGGCTAGCAGGCGAAATAGGAAAACCCTGGAGAGAGAAGACTAGGCAAACAAACGTCGGTATCAAGAGTATAACCACAACTATACGGATACTGCACCAAGTTCATACCCATTTGCCGATTCCTTTGTCCCGTTCGTCGTTCCATTCGCCTTCTTTACAACCTCGAAATCGACATAACTCATCCCACAAATCCACTCAATAACCGGCTCATATAGCAACAACTTCGCCTTACTCCCGGCCATGGCCCCACTCAATGCGACCCAATTCAGGACCTCATGACCTCCATGCCCCGCCTCTTTCTCTACCTCCTCATACGTCAGCCCCTTCAACCACTCGGTATCCCCCTTGCAGAACTTGTCTAAAAACTTGCGATCCCAGTCGGCATTCACTAATGGGTGAGAAGAATTGAGCGGATACTCGTTTTTCTTTGCCATCTCGACTTCGTAGTCGTCAAATTTGACGAAGAGGTCCGGGTTATCCTTGAGTACAGATTTGCCGTATGTTTGGTACTCTTTCATAAGGGCGAGGAAGGGATCGGAGGGTGGGTCCCCGGCTTGTGTGGGACTCCAGTAGGGAGGCCAGTGGGAGAGTCCGCCGGTGCATAGGAAGGCTACACGGATCTCTTCTGGGAGAGCTTTGGCGGCTTTTCGGCAGGCTTCACCGAGGGCATAGGCGCGCGAGTATCGCATCAGTGGCGGCGTGAAGACGTTGAGGAAGATGGGGACTATGGAGACATTGGGTAAGTTGACTTTCATCAGCACCCATGGCATGAGTAGGTTATTGCCATACTCCACTGCCCCCGTCCGCGCACAATCAAAGCCCTGGTCTACTAGCGAGTTGATTAAGAGCTCCGCGACTTTCGGGTTTCCAGGGAATTGTGTTTTCTTGCTGATGCGAAGAGGTTCCATCCATTGGTCTGCCGGGCCTTCATGAACTGGTGCAACTGACACAGCAATCGTGGGCATAAGGTTGCGGTAGAAGTTCTCGAAGTGGTCGTCCAGAAAGGCGAAGATGACATCAGGCTGAGCGTCTTCGAGTGTAATGCCCAAGTCTCGCGTTGCTTTTTCAGTGGAGGCACGTTGTTCGGGAGGTGCAGTCTCTGGGAAGCCGATGGCGCCTGCATGAATGATTAGTGGGTCTCTCCATGGGCGGAGACGACATAAAACACACCTGGGGCATGCGAAAGCCCGATTCCAGCAACAATTTTGCCCATTACCAACTATGATGTCCTGACTTCAATGTGCCGAATAGGGCGTGGATGACAAAGCGAAATGCGGGAGAAGAGTGGCGCAATTCGATGGCTGGATGATAAACAGGAAAGCCCGAGATGTTGCAGAACTCAGATGCAGAATATAAACAGACTTACCCTCCTCTAATGGCCATCTTGGAACCCCAGCGATCAGATACCGGAACTTAGGGATCTTGAAGAATGCGTGTGTGAGGGGCACTTCGGACATTTACGCTCGCCGCCAAACGCCTCGCAGTGGACATCGCCGCACAACAACGCAACGCTTTGCTGGTACGCGTCCAGAAGCTACAATCGCCAGCAAGTGACGACCTTGCTCAAAAACGTCGGAAAACTATCCGCTTGCCCGAGTCCAAACCCACACCACCATGGCCTCATCTCCAGTGCCCTCCAAGGTCCTGCTCTTCGGCGCAACCGGCGTTATCGGAAAATACATACTCTCTGCACTCATCTCAGCGCAGCCACCTTTCGAGAAAATCGGCCTGTTTACGTCGCCGGGAACGGCGGAGAGGAAGAGCGAAGACCTTGAGAAGTTGAAGGAGAAAGGTGTTGAGGTTATAGTTGGCAATGTGAATTCTGAGGTGGATGTGAAGATGGCGTTTCAGGGCAAGTTTAGCCTACCATACCCTGTTGAGCATTTCACACCTCCTAACCCATTACCACATTGAGTATGCTCATATGTGCTCTAACATCGTGTTCCCATAGGCTTCGACACTGTCGTCTCTGCCCTTGGCCGCAATGTCATCCTGACCCAAATCCAACTCCTCGACCTGGCCGAGGCCACTCCCAACATCCACACCTTCTACCCCTCTGAATACGGCACCGACATCGAATATTCACCTTTGTCTGCCTTTGAAAAACCACACCAACTCAAGCTCCAAGTGCGAAAGCACATACGAGACCACATTTCGCGGCTCAACGTCACGTATCTCGTGACCGGCCCGTACTCGGATCTGTACATTGGGAAATTGAACGGGGATCTAGTAACAGCAGGTTCCTTCGATGTTAAAAACAAAAAGGCGACATTACTTGGGACAGGTAATGAGAAAGTTAGTTTCACAACCATGCACGACGTTGGCGTTCTCCTCGTCTCCGCCCTCAAAACACCCGTTACCACCTCCCCACGCATCCTGAAAGTAAATTCCTTCACCACAACGCCCGCTGCCATCCTGTCCGAATTCGAGAAACAAACAAACTCGAAATGGATTGTAGACTATACGTCGTTAGATTCGTTACGACAGCAAGAGAATGAGGCGTGGGAGAGCAAGAGTCCAGTAGCAACAGTGTTCACGCTGAGGCGGATCTGGACGGAGGGAGGCACGCTGTATGAGGAGAGGGACAATGGGAAGATTGGGGAGCCAATGTTGGAGACCCTAGAGGGGCAGGTAAGAAAGGCGGTGGAGAGTGAGGTCAATGGGTTTCAGAGTGGAGAGCTATAGTAGAGAAGAGCAATTGAAGTAGCAGCAGCAAAGACTTGTTGTATTAAGCCTTGCTTGCGCGACACTTATCTAGCATGGAAAACTTTGCGATTTTGATACACGAAACTTCCATCTGAGTGACATCGCCTACAACGGCACCAACCCCCTTCCCAACTCTGTTCGCTCCCCAAATTCCTTCTCGGCAACTTGGAAAAGGGGCAGGCCCATAAAATACCCACCGCTTGCCTTTCCCAACGCCTCCCACGCGCACCTAGCCTCCTCCTCCCCAATTTCCACCAATTCCTCTCTCCTCCCACCCACACTTGCATTTGCCAGCAATTGCACCTCGCAGCAGTTCTCTAGAAGTACAAACCATGCAACGCACGCCTCAATACTAGGGCCCACTGTAAGCAACCCATGGTTACCAAGCAGCGCAGCCTTTTTGGGACCAAGATGCGCAGCGATGTGCTTTCCTTCTTCAGCGGCAAGGACGACGCCCGCGAAGTTGGGGTAGAGAACGTGGTCGTTGTAAAAAACGCATGAGTCCTGGGTGAGAGGCTGGAGCGTCTTACCTGTTGCGCACATGGCACGGCCGTAGGTTGTGTGTGAATGCGCGGCGCAGAGAACGTCGGGGCGAGCGGTGTGAATTTGGGCATGTATTGCGTACGCGGCTGTGGATATACCGTTAATATCGTGTTTCAAAAGCCAGGAGAATCGCGCAAGTTCTAAGATATTATGAGAGTGCGATTAATACCATAGTTCAACCTCCGATTCTGCCCCCCATCCACAACAACACCTCTATGATCGACTCTAATCAAATCCTCATCCCGGATCAGACTGAAGTGCAATCCAAATGGGTTGACCCAGAAGCTCGTTGGATCAACCGGGTCGCGAACGGTGATGTGTCCGGCAACGCCTTCTGCAAACCCGAATTTTGCGAATATGCGGAACGCCATAGCTAATCGGTGTTTGAGGTACTTGCGCTCTTCATTTTTGTCGGCGAACTTAGGGGGCGAGGTTGTCTCATCGGCAATAAAGGCTAGTGAAGGGTCACCGGAGGAGTGAGTGGCTGATGAATGGTTCTCTCGAAGCAATTTTGCCAGTGGAATCGCGGGAGGTGTGACTGCTGAAGGGGCCATGATGCTGAAGTGAAGAGTTTTTCGATAAGTTGTTCGATGAATTGATAAGGAGGAAGTTCAAATGTGAAGAACTTAGAATGCTCGAACGCTAATGTCACGTAGTGCTAGAATATAGGGAAATGTTGTATAAAATCGAATGAGATATCTCAGTAACATTCGTGGCGATCCACACATTTAGACAGAGGAAGAGCCCCACAGCCCCACGCGAGTGTTGATAAGAGTAGTAGCGGCGAAGTCCGAGCAGAGAAACCATTAAATGCTACTAAGGTAAGGCTCAACTACCAATTCTAGAACCCCGTCTTTGTATATTTCCAGAAAGAGCGAGTCTTCAGGCCTGATTCGGAAGCACGCCGTCCTTCAAGTTTACCCCTAAGCACCATACCATCGTGGTACTTGAAAATGCACTGATCGCACTGTCTCAGGCGCTGGATCTTCCTGGGTGCGCATACGAACGCACCTTATATTCACTGACGGCCCCAACAAGATCGCTTCTATGATCAAAGATGCCACCATGGTCGTTGCAGTCACTCTCAAGCCGGAATTCCACATCATATCCCAAGAAATTTCCCCAAAAACTAGAGCTCAAAGACTACGTCGCGTTCGGAATGGATGGTGTTGACCCAGAGGTTTGCAAGAAAAGAAGCATTATGGGTTGTAACGCGTCTGGCGTGAGCGCTGCTGATGTTAGCGAACACGCAATTGGTCTGTACTTTGCAGTTCGTAGGCGCTTCCTGGAGACACACGAAGCAGTTCAGACTAGAAAATGAACAGAGCGAAGCGTGCTCAATGCAATGATGAGAAACATAGAGCGGAAAAGGTGATTGACCAAAGCCCAAAGAGCTATCAATGAAGAACAAGCTGCTGATGTATCTCAGGTAAACGGATCCCGGAGCTTTCTCAAGTGTTAGGAATGGACGTCCTGGTTGCGGAGAGAAAAGGAGCAACGAAATGTCGCCAAGACCGATCACTATTCAAGGAGGTAGGCACAGCACGGCAGTGTTCATTATTGTGCCACGAACACCAGATTCAGGCGACATGATGTCCCGCAGGGAGCTAGAGTCGATGCGCTACAATGCCATTCTGATAAATTTATTGAGAGGTGGTGTCGACGAGGTCGCTATGCTGGAGGCACCGGGGAAAGACTAAATCGGTGGAGAGGCCGTAGATGTCTTCGCTGAAGAACCAATAACCGAGTATAATTTTTGGCTCATTCGTCAAGCTAAAAAATAATTGAATTGGAATACGACTCCACATACAGCCTCGGCTGGAAGGACTACGGATATCGAACTACGAAGGATGGCAAGGGGAAATATCGAGTATTGGGTGCGAAGCAAGTTTAAAACCGTGGTCATTTGATCCCACATTCCAATTTGGTGAGTGAATCACGCAATGTACTAGAATGAAGGGTGTGTCAGAATATCAGACCTAAGTCATCAAATCCGGTTGTATAATCTAGGTATTCTGCACGCTCGGTGAGCTCCATGTCCAAACCCATGGTTGGCATACCATCGAAGCCAAGAATCTCCTGATCTAAATTGAAGAGACTAAAGTCGAACGGTGAGGTCTTTTCTATCAAGATCCTGCCAAATCTAAGTTTCTCGAGATCAGCTGGTCCGGGATATAGAAGCCTGGTCAATTCGGCATCCTGGGAAGGGCCAAAATGTTCTTGAGGATCCTTGGAAGGCGAGAAGACAGCCTCCAAGAGTGATCCTAGCAATCTTTCATAAACGCCGGCATAGTTTGATACTTCAGACCACCCCTGTGCTGCAATGGCTAGGAAGTTTGCAGTAAAAAGCTTTGACATTTCGAAAATCTGTCCAGCATTGAACTTGGCGGAAATAGTAGCACATCCATGCCGAAGACAGAAGAGCAAAACTACTGCCCCCTCAAGCATATGGTGGGCCGATAGCCATGGGCGGCGGAAGAAACCGCTGGAAATATTGTCTTTGTGGCTCTTTGCTGAGGCTGATGCGGCCTCGAAAGCAATGAGAAGACTCTGCTGAGATGGCATTGGCATTCTGGGCGATGGTCGGTGGAGGATCATGAGACCGCGTGATAGTGCAAAATCCACAGGCTCATTATGGCCGGCTTCTGTACAAGAGTCGGCATACCATACTCGCAGCCGTTGTTCCATTTTTTCCGTCCATGACTCCCAGGATTTACTGTCCCCAAGCGGCTCGCCCTGGAAGTGTACCTGAATCATCTGCGAGATCAATCTTTGATAATTTATGACTTCTAGAAAAGGCAGCCTCGATTCTTTCTGCCCAAATCCTGAAGGAAAGTGTGTATTGATCGCTGCATCAGGAATGGACAGGGGTCTCTGTAAAGCAGAACAAATCCCACGATCCATGCAGTAGGCACTCCAGAAGAGCTTACGCTTCAATTCTGCTGTGAAGGCGGTTTGTCGTCCAGTTTCGGGGGCTTCGCGGTGCAGACCGAGTTCCAAACAAGATCGCATAACGGCACCAGACAGAATCCATACGTTGGCAGAGCGTGGATTGATGGTTGCGTACAAGAGAATGAGCAAATTCAGTTGAAGCCCTGCTAGATCGGAGGGTATTTGCATTTGACTCGAAAGGTGTTTGATTCCTTCCTCGAAAAGGGAGGCCGAAAGGGATACGCAGCGGGACTCATACCCACCTTTGGCGCTCTCTAGTGTAACTGCGACAGCCAATATGAGATAGACAATGAGGAAATCGTAGTCGGGTGCCAAGGTGGAACCGCTTGGTGACGATGGGTGCACAGGCTGTCTCGATTCTAACGTTGTAAGTACCCTATTGACGATGATCCACAATGCAGCTTCGTCGAAGAAGGGGTAGCGAGGCAGAACTTTTTGCGTGTACTTTTGGGTCAGAGAGGTGATGATCTCCCTCGGAATACTTTTCAGGACCCGGACGTCAATGTCTGTTTGGGCTTGGACGGGACTAGATGTAGAGACACGACGATCTAGGCTTCGATATATCTCGGTGGATAGGGGAGAGTGCACCGCAGCTGATGCAGAAGATGGAGTGAGGCCCATGCGTACACGAGACACGAGGTCAGTTAATCCAGGTCCTTGCGGTAGAGTTGCGGATATCATGGATTGGATCGAGCAGCTGAGCATGATGGACTGGGTGAGTGGATCGGTGAGTGGTGCTGGCGAACGAGCTACGGATGTGTTAGAACGGACAATGTGTAAATCATGAGTGGAATGGCTCAACATGATACCATGTGCAATCAACAACCACTGGCTTACATTCTTCTTGGACGCTTGAAATCACAACTGTCTGAGGATGCGGCTCATTAAAGTCAGGCATCTTGTGACGGGAGAAGTCAACAGGCATTTGTAACAATATGTCGACGCCATTGAGGACATCAAGATGGCCGGCTTGGGTAAGCTCTGTCTCTAGCCGGGCGATTTCATATTCCAAATGGCGCACGATTGAGCGAGGGACATCAGTAGTGGACGACGCGACACTGAAGCCCGTGCATGCAGCCCTCGCGGTAAGGCACTGAGTGCACGATGGAAGTTTCCGGTCACACTTGGAGTCGATTAGCAAAAGAGAGCAGGGCTTTGTTTACCTTGGCCTTGAACACTTACTTTTGTTTTCCGTTTCCTGCATCTGGAACAGCTCAGCACACTACGCTGGCATTCACTGCTCATGATGGCCGGACATTTGCGTCTCCAACTTCTCTATCGGACAGGTCCCAGCGAGAAGAAGAACAGACAGCCGGCGCCGGAGTTGTTTGCTCGACGATAAGGGTGCCGGGTGGATCCATGCGCCGCTACCGGTATATCAGCGCCTTGGACAGCGGTGATGGCCAGCGCACATCTCCGAAGCAGGCGGCCGATCCCCTCGCATGAGTCGGTGAGCCGAATTGATCATGTTCAACAGCGTGATGCCTATCATTGGCGATGGTGTTGGGATGGATGAGGCAATGGGAGGATTGTGATGGTAGATGATGGGTAATGGAATCCTAGTGGGGCGTAGCCGAGATTGACATCGACTTCACGGTTACTAACCCGCGACTATACATCGCTGCTCCCAACCACGCTCATTCGATAAGATCGAATATCCTCTACATTTCTTCTACCTTCCGCCTTCCGCCTTCCGCCTTTCGCCTTTCGCCTTTTGCCTCCTACCTTCTGCCTTCTGCCTGCGGCCTTCCGCGGCCTGATAATGGCTTTTTTCTGCACTAACTGGTCTCGGATCGCCGGTGTGGACATGTCTGCTATATATGGTTGGGGCCACGCCTTTAGCTAGACGGAGATCCAGAAGCAGAAGCTCATGTTCTTGTCCACGGGAAAGACTGACTACCAAGTTCTGCCGCTCGCCTTCTACGACCTATGTCTTCCCTTTCCATAGACCCCGCGCCTGAAGCCCTTCCACCCCTCCAGCTTTCTGCCAAGTACAGCGCCCTCCATGTAGATGCTGCACGGACGAACGTCACCCTACAGGCATCGTGCGCCTGGGGAAAGTGGGTGTTATACACTACAGCCCATACTATTCCCTGCTAATGCTAATCCCTAGGACCTCGGACGGCGGCATGAACCGCCTGGCCTGCAACGACGACGACAAGAGCGTGCGCGACTGGTTCATCGCTGAGACGAAGAAATATGGCTGCCAACACCGCATCGATGAGATGGGCAACATCTTCGCCATCCGCCCGGGTCAGAACAACAACCTCGCTCCAATTGGCCTCGGGAGCCACCTCGACACCCAGCCGACTGGTGGCAAGTACGATGGCATACTGGGCGTGGTCTGCGGCATGGAGGTTTTGCAAGTACTGCATGAGAACAACATCACCACGTACGCACCCGTCGCCGTCGTGAACTGGACAAATGAGGAGGGCGCGAGATTCCAGCCTGCCATGCTCTGCTCGGGCGTGTGGGGAGGAGAATTCACAACGAAGTATGCACAGGGCAGACAGGATCCCGAGGGCAACACGCTGGGCGGGGAGTTGAAGCGCATCGGCTACAATGGACCTACACCCTGCTCATTTGAAGCAAACCCGCTCCTCGCGCACTTCGAAGTCCACATCGAACAGGGCCCCATTCTGGACGCCGCTGAGAAGCCCATTGGAATCGTGCGCGGTGTCCAGTCTATCCGCTGGTACAACGTCAGCATCCATGGACGAGAGGCCCACACAGGCACCACTCCCATGGATCGAAGGAGTGACGCTCTTCTGGGAGCCGCCAAGATGATTGTCGAAACGAACAGAATTGTGACTGAAACGGATGTGGCGCCCCGAGGCGGACGCGCGAC
This sequence comes from Beverwykella pulmonaria, assembly GCA_001599595.1. Taxonomy (NCBI): domain Eukaryota; kingdom Fungi; phylum Ascomycota; class Dothideomycetes; order Pleosporales; family Melanommataceae; genus Beverwykella; species Beverwykella pulmonaria. The sequence continues at coordinate 884,586 of BCHH01000004.1, forward strand.
CATCGCCGTTATCAATTCGCTGCCACAAAGCATCAACACCATCGCTGGAAGCGTTAGCCTAGGTCTGGATATTCGTGCACCGACAGACGGCGATGTGGAGCTCATCGAGCGGCAATGCCGGAAGGGTTTCAAAGCCATATGCGAACAGCATAGCTTGGAGATGACGTTCGACAATTTCTGGACCAGCCCTGCGCTCAACTTTGATCCCATCATGGTGAGCTGTGTGAAGCAGTCTGCAGCAGAACTTGGCTGCGACATAGAAATTGTCAGCGGCGCCGGTCACGATTCCGTTTACACCTCTCGCAAGGTGCCAACGGCCATGATCTTTGTGCGGTGTAGGGACGGTGTCAGTCACCATCCAGCAGAGTATTCACGCGAGGAGGACTGCGCGGCGGGAGCAGAAGCACTGCTAGGCGCTTACCTTCGATATGACGACTACATTAGACGCTCGACCGCCAAAATCTAATCATTTCGCAGCGTCGCTTTACAAGTCGAGCTCAATCAAAAGATTTTAGCCTTTCGTATCTACTTTCGCTGTGCTCTGTCCGAGCTAGAGTATGAATTTCATCGGGGGTTTCTGCTTTCTATTTGACACCCCTATCTTTAGATGTGGTGTTGTAGTTCCACAGCACGCTCGACACTTGTAAATAACGCCACACGATCATTATTGTAAACTGAGGTTCTCGGCCTGCACCAATCTTTCGCTGCTTCCACCCCACCCTTGACCATGCTTCGGGCCGTTTGAAGGTGGGATGCGAACTGCCTTGCCACGCGGCTCAGAGCTCACCCCAGTTCTTACTAAGGCGAAGGAACGATAGCACCTTCGCTAAACTTATATAACTTTGCAAGCACTACTTGAAAATAAAGCAGCATTGTGTTGCTGTTGTACGTTCAAAAACGTGATATTTGAGAGTTGCTATTTCCCTGAGTCGCGCATGCTTGCTAGACTGCTAACTCGCTGGTAGCTTGTATCCTCCATCCGGGGACACATACCCGACTTCACAATCTGGAACTGGATCCACATCCCTGGTAAACTAAACTTAACGGAGTATCTCGGGGAGATACGCTCATGGATGAAGCTTGCGGCCCCAAATATCTCCGAGATACAAGAGATACCGGCTGCCGTGCTGCTGGGGTGTGGCACTTGGCACGGACATATACGTCCCACTTTCACGATAACCAAGACCTAGATTTTTGGACTCAGGTACAAAAGACTCGCTAAAGCTATTGCAGAACGCCTGAGAATCGGTCGAGAAGGCGAAGTGATATTAAGGTTGACGCTGCCAAGAATTCATTGGCCAATATCAGCTACTTCGTTGCAAGAGTGGGAGAACAATATCCCTTGAACTCCTTAATTGTCAAGATCGACAACCCTTTATAGAACTCCGGGTCATCGACTTCAATTCTACCTCATTCTCACCTGCTTCTTGTCTTCTTCTGCTCTTTCCATCTCTTGACCATACTCCCTTCATCCATTCCTTTATCCGCTCCTAGGATTAAACAAGAGTCAAACTGAGTTCGAAATGGTGTCCGAAAAGGCCCCCGAGGCGGTCGATACGATAGGTGGCTCGACTGACGACTCCAGCGTCCATGATGCCACCGTTGAGGAACTCGGTATCAGCAGGCCAACCAACAAGCTCCAGCGCTGGGCCAACAAACTTGATTTGATTGTTGGTGTAGAAGCGCGCGGTATCGAGAGGATCCCTGACGAGATGAGGGATAGGCCGATGACAATTGGGGATTACGTACACATGTTCACCATGTGAGCAGAGGCAATCACAATTCGATTCAAGCCAGATTTACTAACAAGATTTCAGTTGGTTTTCGATGAACTGCACAGCTAATCAAATGACGCTTGGTGTTCTTGGCCCCGTAGCGTATGGCCTAGGACTTACGGATGCAATTGTGTATGTTTGTATCATCTTCATATCTGCGCAGTAGCTAAACCGCAATCTAGCATCTGTATGTTTGGTACGATATTCGGCTCCATTTGTACAGGCTACATATCCACTTTCGGCCCCATGTCTGGTCTCCGAACTCTCAGCGTCGCAAAGTATACTATGGGCTGGTGGCCCTCAAAGCTTTGTGTCCTCCTCAATCTTGTTATAGAACTTGGATACGGATTAATTGATTGTCTTGTCGGCGGCTTGATTCTATCTGCTGTCAATGGCGGCGGGATGAGTGTGATTGTCGGTATCGTTATTGTGGCTATAATCACCTGGATCGTCGCTACGTTTGGTATGACTTGGTTCCACAAATTCGAACTGTGAGTCAACAACAATCTCCTCGTTGCGTCCTCAACTAACATTTTGTAGATTCGTCTGGGCGCCCACAGTCTTAGTTCTTTTTGTCATGATTGGTGTAGCAGGTCCCCACTTTGATACCGAAACCAAAAGCTCTGGTTCGGGTGCCGTTCTGGCCGGCAACCGACTGTCCTACTTCTTTCTCGTAGCATCAGGACCTCTAGGATGGTCATCCGCTTCCGCCGACTACGTCTGCTACTACCCAAAGAGTGCAAACCGCTGGATCGTTATGTCCATGACTGCCAGCGGCATAACCTGCGGCAAGCTCCTCATCGAATTTTTAGGAATTGGTTTAGGCTCTAGCTTGCTTCTCAACCCGACGTGGGCGACAGCCTTCTCTGACCACGGCGTCGGTGCCCTCATTGTTGAGTCTTTCGCGCCTCTCCGCGGCTTTGGAAACTTCTGCTGCGTTGTGCTCGCTTTGTGCATCGCTGCGAACAACATCCCAGGAACTTACGCAGCAGCACTAAACTTCCAGCAACTAGGGTCTCCGTTCACGAAGATCCCTCGCCCTGTCTGGAGCACTTTCGCCTGCATTGTATTCACGGTAATCGCTATTGCTGGCCGCACCCGCCTCTTCGACATTTTTATCAATTTCCTCAGTATCATCGGGTATTGGACCATGATCTGGATCACCATGACCTTTGAAGACGAGTTCATCTTCCGCCGCGGTAGGTTCGATTGGGAGATGTGGAATTGTAAGGATGTGCTGCCTCATGGGTTCGCAGCGCTGTTCGCGTTCTTGGTTGGGTGGGCTGGCGCTGTATTATGCATGTACCAGACGTACTTTACTGGACCCATTGCAGCGTTGGTAGGCAATGGAGCAGATTTGGGGCTGCCTGTTGCGCTGACATGGACTGCACTCGTTTACCCCCCAGCGAGATGGGCGGAAATCAAGCTTGTCGGTCGTTGAGTGATGGAAGGTGTGAGAGTAGGGGTTTCGTTTTAAGATTAGACCTGTGTAACTCTGGTTGGATTCGAAAAATTTAGAGGATCATTTCCACAGAGCTTTATGATCATTTACTAAGAAGGCGTCCTGTCTGGCTTACATGCTTCGGTCATCGAAGACACAATGTCCAGTCTGCTGGTAAGTATATGTCATACGGGTTTGGAAAAAATTCATCATTTTTTCAAGGCTCAGAATTTTCAATGTTCCATTCATCTTGCATGAACTGATAGTTCGACAGAACTCCGTATATTTTTCTCTGCCAGCCATCCTGAAATCACTCATTCCCTCTGTTGGGGCACGATCTATCGTACTTGCCCCCAGCATGGAACACATGCTTCCCTTTATTGACTCCGGCGTATCCACCATGTGTGCGACCATAAACCCATGGAGGTCTCCGGTGCACCACTTGGCTCCATCATCTCTACCCTCTCTCCCTCTAGATGTAGGACGGGGCTTGCCGTCGCGGGGGAGTTTTTGGCACAGGCGGAGAGCTTCATGTCTGAGGCTCCAATTTCTTTCACCCAGGGGCAGAGTTCGACGATTTTAGGGGCGGTCTTGGAAGTTATGATGAAGGCGTTGGTGTTAATAAGTGGTAGAAAGTAGTGAAGGGATAGCTCATGTGGTGGAAGAATTTATCATATTCATTATTCTTGTTACTATACTGAAGCATTTCTACATGTCTGAAGCCGTTGAAGCCGTTGGATTGGTTGACAGATAATCTGACACCATTATTAGAGTAGCTCTATGTCCGGGGACTTTTTTGGAGGTTGCACCCAAAATGCTTAGCTTAACCTCTGCAGCCCCGTCAGCTTTTATTAGCTGAGCTTCTGCACTATGCTTAAATGGACTATGGTTTTTGGTGGCTAGAGTGATTGTGTCCTTTGCAACGACATCTTTCTCTTTTATTTCGGCGTCATTCCTCGATTTTTGTCCCCAAGATACCGGGATTATTGATTTCGATTCGCCCAACTCGCGATGTTCATAGAGGTTTTACTGAGTAGGTCTGGCGAAGAGATCTATGCGCGTGAAAGCAAATTCAACTTTACGTAGAATTCAAAGCCATTGTCGATGAATCTGTCATTTGTAGTAGTGTTCGATAAGTAGATTTTGGGAGTGACTAATGCGAAAGTTTTACCACGACGCTCGTACGTTTAGTAAAGATCTCTCTGACAATGAAATTTTTTTATACCTTTCTACGATTGTTTACCCACATGCCAAACCCTGGAGAACTACATGATACTCTGCGATGAGTGAATTATGCCAAAACCTGAAACGGACAGAAAGCCAAGAGAGTCTGGTCGTAAATCATTGCTGCGATGTTGGATCAAAGCCATATACTTCGCTGTACCTGTCGTAGAACAGCCAAACAAGGTCGAGTAGGAGTCTACGTGCTCTCACATCCCCATAGTAGATCCGAAAAAGAAATCCCTCACTGTGTTGGACAGCACTGCACACCATGACGGCATGGTAGGGGTTGCCGTCCTTGTCGCACTTGCGGGAGCTGAGGCGCTCAACCGCGGGCGTGGAATTTTTACCGAAGATAGAACGAACTGTCGATGCCGCTCCTCGGGCTACCCCCCATCTGTGAAATGCTATCAAAAGGTTGTTAGTCTAGCACACTCGAGAAAGGAGGTGAGACAAACTTGGAGAAGCGTCGTAGAAAGATGTGTGGTTTCAGCGTAGGCGTGCCTGGGCCGTAGATGATGGGTTGGCGCAGGCAGCTTCCTTACGCAAACCAATTTCTCGGTCCTCTAGTTTCCACTGGTAGCAATTCCAGGGGAGCCGACAATGGCTCCTAACATATATTGGCATATTGAGTTGCTGTAACGAGGTGGAGTAGAGGCAGTTTGCTGTAGGACTCAAGAAATTAGGAAGTTTTGAATTGGTTTGGATCGTGACTTTGATGACCTTCCCACGCTGCCCGATTACGAGTTTAAGTAGAAGCGATCTTGGCCTGTCCCGATACCGAGATAGTGGAGAGGGGGTTAAGCACTCAGCCGTCCCTTGGCATTTGGCCTGTGCGGCCCCAATATGGTTTCATAGACTGGCTGCGCCTCTGGCTCGATTGCCATTTCAGCTGGGAGTGTGCATCGATGATGCTTGGCCATCCATTTGCCTTTTACCTTTGCCTTATTGCCCGAGAGTGCATAGCCTGGAATTACGTGGTTGGTATTGCGAAGTGAGGCTTTGAGAACGATCAGCGTAAGCGGCTGCTTACGTTTTGGGCCTGGAATAACAGATTGCACCTCGACAGGCTTGCGACGAGCGGGCGCTGTTGCGGCTCTGTCGCGTTGAGTGCACAGGCAGCCGCTCCCGAACGGGGATTAACCTTACGTCATAGAAGGATGAAAGTGCCGAATCATCTCTACCTTTATATCAGTAAAGTTGCCGATATTTCAGGCTTTCTACATGCCCGATGTAGAGAACTGCGACGTAACCAGACTATGTACATGTTGGGTATATATAGAATCACCGAGACCGAGGACAAAGGAAACCAAAGGATTGTATAAGTAACTTCGCAGATGCAAATATTGAAATAGAAGCCTTTATGTCTCTTCGTCCATCAATCCTTTCTGAAATAGCGAGAAAGAAGCTCCGCTGCGGCTGTTGTCTTCCTAGTAGAACCGATCTCAAATACGAGAGACGATTGCAGGCGGGCGAACTGACTGGCTGAATTCAATTCTGTCCCCGCAGTTCACGGGACGTGGCTGTGCCCTGGTCAGGCCTAGACCATTACGACCGTTCACTGCAACCACACAATTGAGCTAACGCAATCCTCTTGCATGAAAAGACGTCAATTTCCTAAACATGACCACGGTGATAGTATAAAATAATATTGTCGCAAAGTTGGGAATGATCTTAACCGGTGATGGATTCCTCAGCCCAGCCGTAGACATTGCCATTTGCGCTCCAAACCTTTTTGAGGATCCATCACGTAGGCTCCGCTAGCTACGCGTTCCCAGTGGTTTCCTAGGTCCCGAACGATCAGGATGTGCTGTTTCATCGTTGCTGCGTTCCATTTGTCGGCGATTTGATTGTTTTTCCCTTGGTTTCCGGAGGCCGTGCGACAAAAATGAATCGTAAGTAGTGGATCCTGGGGTCTGAAATCGTGTTTCGTGGTTCGTTCAACCAGCAAAGTGGTGAATTGCCCGTCTTCGCGCCGAAGACCTAGATTCATCCTGGAACTCCCACCATCGTTCAAGTACACGGCCGGAGTCGTGTATGCCTCAAGGTAGATGATACCGCTTAGCTCGCTGAAGGTCTGAAGCTCGTGGTAGCGTGTCTGGAATATTTCCCAGTTGGTTGTGGAGCCATCGCGAAGCTCGATAGCTACCCGAACTCCCTTTTCGTTTACTTTTGGATCTCGTGGGCGTTCTATTCTGCGAGGAGTACGACGGGGAAATGTGGTGCCAGTGTATTCGGCCGGCCATTTGATTTCTCCAAACCATCCTGTCCAAGACCAACTTGGGAATCCTTCGCGCCGCTCCGCGGGTGCTTCCAGAGTCCATCGAAGGCTCTCTGAGAAAGTAGGCATTGTGCGCTTGGAGCCGGTGTCTAGTGTTGACTCGTTAGGCGATGACCTAGCCGTCCGAGGGAATGGGATGCCGTACAGGTGACGCATGGAATTCTTCCCTCGCTCGAACGTCCGAAAGATTCCAAGCATTCCATTGAGAATATCGGCCTGATGAGTCAATGATCTTTTCGAATACTCATTGATACGACTGTAGATATCCCAAGGGTCTACTCCACAACCATCAAGTGGAAATATTCCCATGTGCGGAGCTACCCGGTAAAGGGAATGTAGGTATGGCTGATCGCGATGGTGAATTTGCTTCCATATTTCCAGCGGTATGTCCAACATCTCAGTGCAGTACAACCCTTGGCACTCGAAGTACACCTGGTCATCAGTAAAGACCAGCCGCCTTGTTGATAACAACCCCTCTTGGAATGTCTGTAATAATGTAATTAGACGAATGCATAATGAACTAGTTGGATATCATTCCTACCCATGCTCTTGAAGCCCATTTGCAGTTATCTGACGATAGGTCAGGCGTGCCGCGTATAGCTGACAAGGTCCGCTGGCGGACTGTTACTGATGAGGCCGGCGCACGACAGCGTTTACTGACGCCTGGAAGGCCGTAATCTGCATGTGTCCCTGCAGCCGCTATAAGTGTGACTACAGCCTGTTTGTAAATAGCGTCCATTTGTTGCAGTTGTTTTTGGGTTTCAAGCTGGTCCATCTGATTTATGCAGTACTTGTCCACCCATAACCGATTATAGCCCAGTTCCCGGGTCGCTGTAATTGCGTCCTGTATCGTCTGTGGATACTCTGAAGAATTCTGTCTCGATGTGTCATTGTGGCCCCACACGTAACTGAGAGCGACGTAAGGATCGTTTTCTTTCGCCTCGGCCACCTCGCCTGTAGTGCAGTCGATGAGCCTCAAATTAGCTATAATGTTGTCTCGGCCCCCACCACAACCGCTAGCGTGAAGCTGAGAGCACACATTCAACCACTCTTTCAACTGATCAAAATCAACTAACGGTTGAAGTTGCCTCAACCAAAATGGTGGCTTTGTAGGATGGACCGCGATGTAGGGGATGCCTTTAGGAGGAGGGCCGTGCTCAGAGGATGATAACACAATGATTCTAGGTTCCAGAATTTGGAGTAATCGCTCAGAGGATTGCCTAGATTTCATGGAGTAGAGATAGTATGAGTGAGGAGAATGTGATTCAGGCTCCACTTCTATTTCGGGTGATTGGGGGAGTTGTTCCTGAGGGTAGGTTCCGGGAATTGACGACAGAAGGCCACTAAGGAACTTGCAAAACACACATGAATAAAGATCCCAGTGTGCAATAGTACCCAGGGCCACCTTTGTGCCAGTAGATGACCACAGTTGGTCAATATCGAGGTTCGCGCATCGGGAACATAACTGGATGGGCTCTTCCTTAGATAAGCGCTGCTTTTGAATGCTACGCCGTTCCGAGGCAATGCGATCCGCCATCGCCTGCTTCTGTTCACGCAATCTATTGATAGCTGTTTGTTGCTGGTCTCAAATTTTCGCAGCGGACACTAGGCGTGACCGCTGAGCGACTTACGCGTCTGCTCTCGTTGACCGCTTGCTGGAGGCTGACAAACGTTTTCGTGGCAAGGACTTCTGTGGTACAGTAAGTGAAAGATTGGCGATAGTGGTATTGTATGTTACAAGATGGAGTGGGGTTAATTCGTAATGAGCAAGCTGACGTTAGTGTGACTATTCAGCTGGTGCACGGTCTCAGTTGGTGCGCAATTTCGCGAAAATCTGCGAAATCTTTAAAGCGACATATCTCTGCCAATATGGGCGATATCGAGGCTGCAATCGCTAGATATAGGAGAAGAGCCTAGTTGTTCAAAAATTGCTGCGCAGTTTGGTGTTGAGCGCTCAACGTTATCACGCCGCCACCGAGGTGTTACTCGATCGAATGCCGTCAAATACGAAAATCACCAACTGCTCAATGTCAACGCCTTGGTCCAAAATAGTCTTCAATTGAGCTATATCGCCTGTCTTAGCCGCGTCAGGAAGATCAGTTGCCCTTGGGGTCAGGTCTGGGCTCGGCGAAAAGTAGAGCGAGGCGAAACGTTCGGCTTTCTATAATTTTGACGCGAGACAGACCAGATGATGAGCCTCCGACTTCGCATCATTTCAAATTGACGATCTTACACACGATAATGTCGAGGTGCTGCGATTTCACGGGGTTTGCGATGTGGCACTCAAAGAACCATGAGTGGTGTATGAACTTGGCACGCTAAAATGAGATCATGCCTCAATTTATAACCAGACATAGTGTATTAAAAACTAATCCCTCAACCTGTCTGTGTATGCGGATACTTGTGTTTTTTTTTTCTACTACCTCAGTTACCTACAGCACGCTAGCAATGTCCTCCAAACTCCCCTGTCCACCTTCTCTCATGCTCCCCAACCCCTTCTCCAACTCCCCTAGAAGATCATATTCCATAACCCACCTCATCCTCTCCCTCACGATATCCGGCGAAAACGCACTCGTCCACATCTCCTCTAAAATATCCGCGCTAGCCATCTTACCAGTCTCGTAGCTGGATCGCGTGATGCGATCAGTGCGCGGCTTGCGCAGAGACTGGAAGAGTCGGAAGGCGGATGCCAAGGACGGGCAAGGAGAGTTTTGGGAGGGGTATCTGGCGAGGATTTGCGCGAGGGCGAAGCCGGATTCAATGGCTTGACATGCGCCTTGGCCTAGGAGAAGAGCGTTAGCAGGAAGTTCTGGGGAGCTGGGGATGGGTGAAGGCTGCGGAAAGGATGGGATGGGAGGGGAAGATGGAGAAGTGGGGGTGGGGGTTGTTCTGGTAGAGCCAACGAACGTACCTTGATGCGGAAGTGTACTATGTACCGAGTCCCCAATGAGAATAATCCCACTCTGTCCGCCCCCTTCCACGTTCCACCACTTCTCTGTCGGCTCCCTCACATACAGCGTCTGTTTCAGAATCTCCCCGTCTTGAGTCGCGCTCTTCCTTAGACCCTCAATAATCTCTTGCACTGCAGAGCACCATTCCCTTACATGTGCAGCTAAATCATCGACCGGTGCAGTCGCGAGCCAAGATTCAGATTTCCAGCCCTCGAGTGGCTCCGTCATGAAGCCTATGACGCCTACGCGATCGGTCTTGGACGCCTGGTTACCGATTGGGAGAGTGAGAATGTGTCGTCGTGGGCCGCGAAAGTTGACTGTGCGCCGTAGTAACGAGGCGGTTGAAGGAGTGAGGTCGGAGTATGCGACGTAACCGCGATACACCATTTGGCCTGAGTATACAGGCAGGTCTGTGAATCCCAGATGGGATCGCACAGTAGATTTGATGCCATCGCAGCCGACAATAATATCCGCCGTCGCGGTGGTTCCATCGGCGAAAGTGAGCACATAGCTGTCTGCCTTTTCGGAGCGTGAGATGTTTGCTAGTCGCTTCCCCTTGGAGATCATGCTCTCTGGGACGTTGCTCCGGAGGACATCAACGAGATGCGCCCGGTGGATCTGGCGGCTGTGCGGCTCGCCGAATTCCTCGATGCGGCCGAGAAACTGGCCAGTCCGGTAATGATGGTATTCCATGTATGAGGGCGGATCAATGGAACTCATACGGCGCATTAAGTCTGCAAGGCCAAACGCATTAAGGACACGGTTTGCATTGCGGGTTATGTTTACGCCTGCGCCCTAGATTTTAATCAGCAGAGGTTGCTGTAGGATAGGATGTGGTGTTTACTATACCACTTCGGTAAACTCGGCCGCGGCCTCATACAGATGGATGTTGGTCAGTCCAGCATACAGCGCCGAGTTCATGAAGGACAAGCCTCCAAGTCCACCACCCATGACAGCAATACGTGTCTGTGCGAATGCCATGCTAGATATTTCTTTAGACGGTTCGATGTGCGGGATGGAGCAACTGAGTGTGTGGAAACGCGTCGTTGATGGCTGGTTTTGAGACCAGCGCTTTCGGTGGCCATTGCCAATGTCGAAAAGACATTGTGTGCAGCGTGCATCTCGACGGCAAGAGTTGCGTGAAGGGTGGAGATGGAGAAGTGCGTGGAGCGGACATGTCCGACAACAAGTGGGACTCGGACCTTGCACCGCCTAGCGGAAACTGTCATCCCACCTACACGTACGCACGTGCTCCCTTGTATTCACCACCGCTCCTCACAGCCTTCAGCCAAATGGCCTCCCGAGAACTCATCCAACAACTCCTTCCCACGTGCCAAAGATGTAGAAGACTAAGACGTAAATGTGATACTCAATTGCCGGATTGCAGGTTGTGCCAGAAAGCTGGGACCGAGTGTACTATATTTGATCACGCACTGCAGCAGTCTTTACCCAGGGCGTAGGTCTCGTTTTCGTGTTTAGTGTTTACGCTTTGAATCTATAGGCAATGCTGATGTGGGCCATGTAGCTATGTGCAGTCGTTGCTTACTCGGCTAGAGCACCTGAAGGCGGTGAAAGATGCGCTTGAAACGTCGCCGCCGAGTGTGCTGCAGCAATCTCAATCGTCTACTGTTGGCGCCCAGCCTCAGGCCAGTCCTGCGATATCGAACAATCCAAATGCCTTTTCAAATGTCAACGAAGAACACGCCGCACCAGACCAGTCGCATACGTCCTTCGACAAACACTTCCCTCTCTTCTCCCACCCGCACCGTTCCCGTTTCTTTGGCGCATCATCGGTATTCACACTCAGTGTTGAGGTACTCCATCACGCGTCCGTCAAAGGCATCATACCCTCGGACTACCGTCCGCCATCCCCGCCTGATGGTACCTCTCCAACAGGGACAAAACAGAGCCTCTCAAACGACAGTGATGGACAGCCGATGGCCGTCCGCGCACATTGCAAACTCTACTTCGCTTCGTCCAACATCCTCTACGGTATTGTAGACGAGGAGTCTTGCAACTTAGATATAAGCACGTATTTATCTCTCCGCAGCCGTCGCGCCCGCTCCTCAACGCTCCACGGCGCAGATGCACACGCCTATTTCCGCACGAGCATGATCTGCGCCATCGCGTGCGCAACATTGGCCCGGCATAGCGCAGAACGAGGTGCTGAGAGCATGGCGTACTATCATGATGCGCTACCATGTGTCGAGGAAGTGACATCGGAGGTTCGACCCGAGAATCTGCAAGCATTACTTCTGCTCATCGTGTTTTGTTTGTTCTACCCAAAGTTGGGGGATATCTGGAAGGTCTTGGATTATGCATGTCGAGTAAGTATTGAGTTGGGGTATCATACTGAATCGGAGACGGAGACGGACATGGAAGCTGGGGAGGAGAAGGACGCAGAGAGGAAGTTGAGGAGGTCGACGTTCTGGGGATGTAAGTCATCTTTCGATTCCCCTATGTGTAGAGAAAAGGGGGAAAGGAAAAGGGAGGGAGATGCTAATGGAGGTAATAGTATATGCGATTGAAAGAATCACAGGCCAGCTGTTCGGTCGGGGCTCGGATCTCCCCGAGTCCATCATCACGACCTCGTACCCATCCATCCCAACAACAACCTCCGGGCTTGGCCGAGAAGCCCTCCAGCGAATGTCCATTGGGCACCACTACCGCCTCGTGTACCTGCGCTCCGAGCTCTTCAAAGCGCTGTACCTCCCCGCCGTCTCACTGTCGTATGACTGGACATGGTATAAAGAGCGCTGCGCCACTTTACGAGACTGGAAAAGGGGCCTCGATGTCAGTGAGGATTTGGTTGGCGTGGCGACGGTTACGTGTGAAGTGGGCTATCACTCGACCATGTGCTTTATCTTTCAGCCGATCATGCTAAGGGCACTGAAGGCTGCGGAGAAAGACGGTAGGATGAGTGCGGTCACGGTGGTGCCGCAGGACAATTATCACTCTGCTATTGCGCTGCTGCGCACCTATGAGAAAGTCATTCGGGCAAAAGAATTTTCGACGTTGGGTATCTATCCTATGACGTTTCTTAGTGCGCATTACATTTACCTCGCAGGGTTGACGCTCATGGCTCATGCGTTGCTGGCGCTTGACGGGCGGGTATCTGTATTGCGGAAAATGGAAGATGTCGAAATTGACGGCGATGGGAATCCGGACTTGGAAAACCTAGACTGGTCGGGAATATGGGAGGCAAGCAATAGCTGTTTGGTCCTGTTGCAGTGGTGTACGGAACGGTGGTCAGGTATGGACGGCATGCGGGACGTTTACTTGAGGGTAGCAGGGAAAGTGCTACCGGAGATGGCGAGGAAGAAGCTGCTTTAGAAGAGGTTAAAGGAAATGAAGTAGTCGGCTGCCCAGATGGCGAATGTCGAGATCATGTGAAAGAACTCTAGTCCTGCAGAGAACCACCTATACAGATTCTTTCTGTCGGGAGGCCATACGCGTCCGCGTTGGTCTGGAACAGCCATCCTACGCAAGTATTAGCGTTGGATTTATGAGTTGAGCTGAGATCGGAGGAGACCGCGTCTCTAAAGATTCTTATCAGCGCAAATCCCACTCGTTCGAAAACATATACTTATTAGCCCAGAACCCTCAGAGACGACGAACAGCCTGAAAGCCTTGTCGAAAAGTAGCCAAGCAGTTACCAATAGCCCAGACACTGCCTTTCACCCACATCCAAGATGACAACCGTACGTCCCCTTCCTGAACCTTCCCCGCCCCACTTAAGCGATGCCAACAAAGACCAGATACACGGCTTAGGCTTACTGCCTCGGTAGTCCCACTTCCGCATCCCGCTCGTCGACTTCTCCAAGTACCTCGACGGCACCCCTGCTGAACAAAGAGAATGCGTCGCCTCCATCATGGACGGCTTCACGACGTCCGGCTTCCTGTACCTGACGAACTCGGGTCTCTCGCCGGCCGAGGCGTGTAAATGGGGCGAGGAGTTCTTTGCTCTCCCGCTCGGAGAGAAGACCAAGCATCCAAACACGGACCCGGCGGCGAACCGCGGGTACTCGGGGATGGGGCTCGAAAAGGTCTCGAATGCGGATCTTGAGGACGGGAAGGATGCGGTGGAGAAACTAAGAGCGATGTTGCCTGATTTGAAAGAATCGCTCGAGATTGGGAGTGACGCTGGCGAGCGGTACCCAGCGAAGCCGTGGAAGAACCACTACCCTGACTCTGCGCTTCCTGGCTTCGGGGATGCAATGAGCAAGTTCTATCAGCAGTGCGATGACCTGCATCACCAGCTCTTGAGTGCGCTGGCAGAGGGGCTGGGGCTGGAGAAGGACTGGTTCAGGACGTATGTTACTGAAGGTGATCACGTGCTGAGGCTGCTGCATTACCCGTCGGTACCCAAGGCAGTCCTAGAGAAAGAAGGCGCAGTGCGCGCGGGCTCGCATAAGGATTATGGGACTGTGACGCTGCTTTTCCAGGATATGAGTGGCGGATTGCAGGTCAGGACACCAGAGGGGGAGTGGTGGGATGTGAAGCCCATCGAGGGCGCGATTGTGATCAACGCTGGTGCGTTTCTATTCACTAGGGTAGGGACTGAAGAACCGATGTGAAGTCTAGGCGACATGCTCCAGATCTGGACAAACGACATGATCAAGTCGACGCACCATCGCGTTGTCGCTCCTCCAAATGCCATCACGCAGGAAGACGGCACCTACTCGGCCAGATACTCGATTGCTGTGAGTGGTGCACGATTGCGGGGATCCGGCCGTCATTGCTGATGCTCGCAGTACTTTGCCCACCCGGACCATGAGCGCATCATCAATGCCATTGAGAACTGTGTCTCGGATGCCAGGCCGAGCAGGTATGGGCCCGTCACGCCGGGCGAGTGGATGGTGAAGAGGCTTGCTACTACGTACTGATGTTATGAGGGGAGTCCGTTACGGAGTATGTTCTGTGCCTGTAAGGAGGAATAAGAATGAACCAACGTTCCAATATTGCCAAGCACGCAGTGGACGAAGGTGTAACGGGATGGCCGTAGGCTAAGCCTGCCATGGCTAGCTCGGCTATTTATACGAAAGTACGCCGTATCACCTTGCCCCATGTCCCGACCTTTCCGCAAACCAACCTGTTACTCTGTTACCAACAACTAACAGCCAGCAACAACAACATCTTCACAACCCCTTTCTCTCGTTTTCTGCGTACATACCACTCACCATGCACATCCCCTCCCTCCTCTTCGCGGCGAGCATTTCCATGCGCCTCGCCTATGCCGACTTCCTCATCCTGACCGAGCCTCCCATTCCTACAACCCTGATCCCCACCTTCACGGATCCTTCCGCTGTATGTCTCGCAAACTCGCATTTCCCTACCTTTCTACGCGCCATCGCAGCTAACGCTCAACTTTTAGGCTGCTAGCTGGACGACCTCGGTGGGCCTCAACTTCAAAATCCAATGGCCGCGCTACACAAACTCCCTGGGCTCGACCTGGCAATCCTCCGTAACCTCTATCCAATCCGAAGTCGCAGCCTTCGTCGCCTCTGCGCCCTCCAATTACAGTATCCCGCCCGCCGTCACCGACCCCGCCGTCACGACTACAATACTGGGGAAGCCGAGCTGGTACACAGCCTTGCCATCGGACGTGAGAAGCTTCAAGGAGGCCGAGTACACTGCGCAGAAGAGTGTGTTGGCGAAGGTGATCGGGTTTGGCCAGCCGACGGCGGCCAAAACGAGTAGTGTGGGGAGGCCGACGGGCGCAGTCGACTTGGGGCTCGGCGCGGGATTTGCCATGGTCGCGGCCGGGGCTGCGTTTCTGTGAGAGGTGTGTAGGATAATTGTGCGTCTGTATTTGCATTTAGCGTGCGTTAGACTGTATATATACCTGGGAGATGGGCTCGAGCCAATGTCTCGGAAGATAAGCAACGTGGACAAAGCCAGGAGCTTTGTGCGCCCACTCTGCAGTATCTTGTGTATGTGTGACGTTGCCGAGTCATCCAAAACCACAAGTCTTCACTCCCGAGCCTCTGTTTCATAGGACGGCTAGGCAGGATTCGAGACTCATTAGAATTCCCGAGACAAAAGTTGACGCAAGCACATGCAATAAAGGGAATGAGATCAATTTAGAGAGAGACGAGGTCGAGTAACACTACAACAAAGTCAAGTGCAGAATAGGCAGATGAATAATCTGGCCCCGCCGATAGTGTTCTTTGGAGGAAGGTCGCCTGTCTTCATGAAATTCTGCAAATACCTGTCCATGACGTACGATTCGGAGGCATCGAGGCCAGGCTGTTGCACGCGCAACATGCTAGAAAAACGAGCAAAACGAGAGCACAACGGGAAAGCATATTACACCTACGGCGTCCTGTGTGAAAACCACGGAGCCCGGAAAAAATTTGGACATTCTGTCAGCGCTGGGTGTGACCGGGTCGATGTGATTGCGGGCAAAAATAATTGGATGGCTAGTGTTATGTAGAAGCTTGGATATAATCAACAGAAGCATAGCAGATTTGGTTGCACATTTCGTTTGGACTCTTACGGCTTAACGTAACATAGAATGCCAGACTTTCTGGAGGCCCAATTTGCAAAGACCGACACAGCAGTGTGGCCCGGCCTTCCCAAACTTCACCCACATATCTACTTATCACTTCCGCCTTTTTATATGACGTTTTTACACTTCAATCGTGGAAAGATTGCGCCTTTCATTCAAGTCATTGCACAAGATGAAAGCCGTCAAGTAATTTTCTATATATATATTTTAAGCGTATGTAGGTCCTAGCACAGTTCAGAAGCTGATTCCCTACAAGTTCAAATTTGCCTTCGCTGGATCCATATCCGGAGACTCGAGTAACTGCTGGACATACTGCAACACATCCCTCATGTAGCAAGCGTATTGAAATAATCTCTTTCTTGTTCTACATTCCGATAACACCAACTGCCGAACGTTCCATTTTCTTGGAATTGCTCTGATATCGACAATGCGCTGTTTGGGTCGTATCTGTAATAATGTGTGTTGAATTCGTTCCCCTCCGTGGTGCGTCTAGAGAAACAATCGAGATTTGGGCTGTTCTCTTCGATTCCCCAGGGATCGAAACGAATGAGGCTGTACTTGTGGCCAATGTGACGTTCAATTGAAGGAGAGATTTGCTTCACATATTTGATCCAAGAGACTCCTGGGCATCCGGATTGTATATGATATCTCACATCGCCGGATGCTGCGTTGTTTTTTTCTTCTTCTTCTTTTTAAGAATGTAATGTTGGCATTGCCAGAAGGACAATCAGCGTTGAGGGGCACAACGAACTTAGCACAGTCGAAGGGCTTGAATCTGAAATGTCAGAGAGTCCAAGTAAGATGTGTGGAAGGCTTGACCTTGAAATAGCCGTTGGTCTGCTTAAAAAGACGGTGTAGGGACATCTTTGAACTCATCCCCGCGATCATTTCCGGAGCTTAGGAAGTGGATTTGCAACAGTAAATCTGAGGACATCAAAAAATGCGAGCGAAATATGCACCATGGTGGTAGAAGGAATAGATATGAGTGTGGAGGCGAAGAATGCTGAGACTGGTGAGTGGGTGAGCCTTGAGCGGTGAGTGGACGAGTGAGCAACTTAACAGTTCTTGGGTGGTTGCATCGTTCTTCACACACTTCGCTGCTTCCTATGACAGGAAGCTCTTGCAATTTTAAAGAGTTGGCATGGAGTTCCTGGCTGCAGCTTGGATATCAATTACCGATACCCCCTTGGAACGACTTCCCAAAAGCGAAGAAGCAAGCCGGCGACGCAAAACTGCTGTTTCCAAGTTGAAGAGAAGCCTCCACCTACGCCCCGCCGATGAGCGCCTAGGCTTTAGAAACGACACGTACACAGAAAGAAGTGAGGAAGAGAATGAGAAAGTACGAAGGAAAGGAAAGCAAGATCATCGCAAATTGGAATGGAGAAAGGAATCCTGGAGTGACAGTTATCCGGCCCATTCACTCACATTTGGCCAAAAAACCATCCTGATTTGCATGCTTTGCAGTCATCAGTCTGCCAGGCGATAAGTCTCAATACGAAGCATTTGGCATCACATAAGTTTGGCTTATGTTTCAGGCGCACCGACGTACTACCTTTCGCTCGAAAAAGAAAAGAGTGGATGGATTCGCACGCCTTGTATATATCTACACAACGTATCTCTACATTCAACCAGTCCACACAGCTGGGCCTGGCGGCTGATATGCCGAAGGCTGGATGCTCCCCAGGTTTACCAGAATTCCAGGGTCGGTGGACTTATACGCACCTGGGAACGCTGCAAGAGGCCCCGGGGTTCCACTGCCACCTCCCGTGATGGTGATTTGAGAGCACGATAGGTAGAATTGCGCTTTGTTTGCCTGCATGGCCATGTGCAGAGCGATGTGCTCGACGCGGAGTAAATAGTCGCCACTTGGAGTGCTTGCTGGGACGGTCACGTTTACGGTTTTGTATTCATCTGTAGAAGGTAGTTAGCTCGAATTTGCAAGGTGGATGGTGAAGTGGAACTTACTCTGTCCTGGCCAGGTCATCTGTTTATTACTGTCGACCGTCGGCATCGTCGTCGCAATCTTGAACCACACCGTTCCACTCCCATCCCAACTAGTCACACTCGCTCCCGCTGGCACTTTGGCTAGATAATACTGCGTTGGACCAGGGTGGTTTACCTGTTGCGTTGAAATATAATGAATGGTTGCCCCAGCAGGGACTGTTGATATGCCACCAGCATTCGCGGATTGGTAGCAGCGGATGTCGGCGACAGTCGGATTCTCGATGCCTTGCTTACTGTCGGCATTCTTAGTCTTGCGGGTTACAGTCCAGTCTTTTGCTTCGGCGACGCCGTTGACGACGAGTCTGGGGAAGGTGTCTGATGATGTTAGCAGGTGTTAGTTGCACAGGATAATATAGCTGCGGACAATGAGCTTGGACCGTCGCCGCGGCGAGTATGAGGCTTGTAATGAACTGCATCTTGGGTGGAGTGTTGTATAGACGTGGCGAGATTTGAAGATGTGGGAACCACGGTTGGGAGGTGATTTTTAATGTTCAGATGGCTGTCAAATTTCAAATCTCGACATATCGAACGATTCTTAGAAGGCTCGAGATATAGTGATACCAATCTGCTGTTGCATTCGAAGAGACTATGAATTTCCATTTCCACATAACTCCTACGCAAACGCCCATTTCCGGCCTATAGATCTCCATGTGGTTAATCTTTGAAGATCGGATTTTACGAGATCGTTGGTGGAGAATTTAGGCTGTGCAAGGGTGAACTGCCGAAATCTGGGGTAAAGTGAAGAGCTGCTAGTCACGCGGAACAAATAGAGTCGAAGAATATATGAACTGTTCCCTCATTCATGCGATGGCGGCAGGTGATGAAACTCATGTACTTGTGTACTTATCGCACCGTCCTGGGTTTTGAGGACACAAGTATGCTGCGAGATATTATCGACGTTGTACCATCGAGTGCATTGATGATTGAGTGGATCTGTTCGTCGGAGTTTCATTGTTCAAAGTAACTCTTCTTGTCGGAGAGTTGCTGTAATAGTATGTTTCCCCTTTAAGGAGAGCACTTCTTAGAAGTCACCCTAAACCCCCAAGTCTTCGTCGCTAACGCTCCTCAGAAAGAAAGTGTTGGAGGTCCAGTCACCTGACTTGCGGGTCGTGAAGATGACTTGGAGAAGGCATTATCTAGGCACCCTCTGGTTGCCTTTGAAACGGAGGGGGTGAGCAAGGTAACGTGACTCAACCACGTCCTGCTCGGATCATCTGCCAGTTTCGGACGTAGAATATAAGATTTGTAAGAGAAATTGCCCGAAATCGTACAGACCTGACTCTGGATTGGGCTGAAATTGTGGGTGAATGTGGGGCAGGTGGGAATTCCATTCTATGCGCAAAATGCGCCACCAACTGTACGCGCTAGAGGATGATTTCACCCTTTGAGTTTCTTTCAGAGCGTATTGAAAATACTCCTAAGGGAGTGGGCACGTCGTGCCGGCCTGTCAAGCTCGTTTCTTCTCATTGGATGCTTAACTATATCACAAAAGTCTCACTGTGTGGATTCTTGGCAAACCACCAAAACTGTAATCGCGAAACTTTACGCTCACTTTCAACCCACTACAACTTAATACCACGACGTTTGTTAAAAACTGGTGGAAATTGCAGTATAAGTCAAGAGCTTTCAATTGCAGTGCGGAGTTCTATTATTATTTTATTATGGGAGGCTAGTGTGTGGTAGAAGGTGATGGCAGGCAAGTTTTGCGCCATCAGCGCCACAGTAACACTTCCCTACTCACCCGGCCTCACCTCTCTGTATATTGCGCAGGGCAAAATTGCTCTTATTTACAACACAGGACAAGTTGATTTAACTTTTTGGGTGTTGGAGTTGATTTGCGATTTTCGGCCGAGGAAATCCATGCGGAGAGACTCATGTCCAAGCACATCAAGTGCTTCCCGAGGCCGCGGCTATTCTGACCTCAGCCCTACACTCCCCACACGGAAGCACCACACCCTTCATGCAGTTTCTTTCACCTCTGCTTCCTTGGCAGCTTGTTTGCATCAGTTGCGACAATGTATTTCTTACGGGATGCAGCAGCCAACATTGCCACCGGTGCTGTGCCGCAGCCAGAGACCGGAGGAGCGGACCTTCAACAAAACCAACTCCCACCATCACGATCCGGTAGCCACAGACAGCATTTTATGCGAGAAAGAGTTGAATGAAATATTGAATACTTGGATATCGCAATCTGGCGAGAGGCGAATTTCTGTGGCCGAGAGGATTGAAGCCAGGCCACATTATGTGTACAGTACACGCCCTGGCTTTAGCGCGCCAGATAATGCATGAAGGACCGCTGTGGAACGACGAGAGTGGACGAAGGCGCCTGTCGTGGAACTGCGCGGACTCCCACGAGCGCTTTATCCATGTTTTGGGCTTTATATTGATTGCTTGCGTTGTCTATGAGGAATATTGGGTAGACGTCAGATTACGCCCGCCCTCTGACCGATACGCCCCACAAGCGTTCGGATGCGTTCGAACTAGTATCACGACTAAGGAGAAACTGGACGACTGCTCTTTACGAGCCTCGAGGTTGCGGACGTAAAGAGTCGATTTTATCTGCCGAACGCGTGGCAAAGCCTGCAAGTGTCCTTCCGCTTCGCCAAGCAGCGGGCGCTCCAGAAAGTCACCAGAATCTGCAGGTCGTCCGCGCCACACCCATGCTTGCCAAGCTTCAACCCCGCATCCATCCAGTCATGAACTGCACCGTGTGGCCGGTCGTTTGATTGAGCATGGGGCGTCTGCATGTCAATATCTTTACCGAGTCCATACACTGTATCGCGCGAGCGGGAGCTTTCTGCTTGGAGATGAGAGTATCTGAGCGCAGAGTGGAGCGGTCAACTTAAAAGCAGAGATACCCAGTTCGAGAGTTGCTGGGGGCCCCGTGCAACTGCCGATTTTCATATCCATACACCAGCTTCAGTTCCGATCCCATAGCGGGAGTAGGCCGTTTTCAGGAGCCAATTCGTAACGAGCCGCCGTAACGTGTATTTGGAGATCAACCCCGATTTCCTACTCCAGAGCCATAAATACGAGCGCGGGGCAGCAAACTGGCAGAATTTTCCTAACAGACACACATCGCGTGTAAGATTGTTCGAAAACGCCAGCCATGGCAACCAACCGGTTCTCACCAGAGAAGGACGAGAAAACTCTATGTGCGTAGATAGCCTTCATTCAAACAACATCCTACTGACCTCATAGATGCGGAAAACCTGGGCGAAACCACAGTGCTGGATAGCGACGGATCCACCGAGGAGTTTACTTATACCGTGGAAGAGGAGCGAGCCGTTCGCCGAAAGCTGGACAAGTACCTTGTACCACTGACGACGTTCCTATACCTGCTATGCTTTCTTGACCGGTAGGCCACCCCAGGTTTTGACTGGCGCGGCTCAGGCTAAACCCCTCTTAGTGCCAACGTAGGAAATGCACGAATCCAAGGCATGGGCACCGATCTGAAACTCGTCGGAGTCCGCTTCAACTGGGTCACGTCCATCTTCTATATCGTCTACATCTTCGTCGAAATACCGAGCAACATCCTGCTAAAGATCATCGGCCCACGCTTCTACCTCCCACTTCTCGTAGTCGGATTCGGACTGGTTTCCATGTGTAGCGCCTTTGTCAAGACCTTCCCTCAGCTCCTGGTCGCACGAGCCTTCCTTGGAGTCTTCGAAGGAGGTGTCATGCCGTAAGTTCGAGATTTCCCATCTATGATGCCAGGGGTATTGACCCTAATTATAGTGGTCTCGCATTCTTCATCACCTGCTTTTACAAACGTGAAGAACTACTACTCCGTGTTGGTATTTACGTCTCAGCTGCCTCAATGGCTGGCGCTTTTGGAGGTCTTCTCGCCACCGTGTAAGCTCCATTCCCCCCCAACACATGTCCACGCAATGTCTAACAGATGTTCAGCCTTGCCCGGATCCCTGCATGGGGAACTGATAGCATGCGTATTCATACTTGGAGGAATATTTTCTTTTTTGAAGGGCTTATAACGGTTATCGTTGGACTTCTTGCTCCGATACTTATGCCCACCACACCCGACAAGACATGGTTTTTGAACGCACGAGAACGACGCATCGCCCATGAGCGACTAGTGACGAAGAGTGGACTTGAGAACGAGAAGGTCCAGGCACATCATGTTACAAGATCGCTGACGAACATCAACAACTACATCTGCGCTTTTGGGTTCTTCTTCATTAACATTACTGTTCAAGGAATTTCTCTCTTCATGGTACGATATCAACTCCTTTTATCACTTGAAACTTGCTAACGCAGCTTTAAGCCAACCATTCTTAAGGACCTTGGCTGGACCGCCACTAAAGCCCAACTTTACACTGTACCGCCTTACGTGTGTGCATGTGTTGTGGCCATCGCCATCGCATTCATTTCCGATAAGACGCGCCGACGTGGTATCTACTTGGCAGCGTTCACAATGCTCGCCATCACTGGATTCGCTATCTTGCGATGGGCCACGGACCCCAACATTCGCTACATGGGTGTCTTCTTCATCACTTTGGGTGCATTCCCAGGTGGTCCTGGCTTCCTATCTTGGGGCATGAACAACGCCGCTGGACCCGCTGTGCGCGCTGTATCTAGCGCCTACATAGTCACTCTTGGCACCGCTGGAGGTGTTTTGGCGACTTGGTATGTTTCCCCTGCGTCGTCTCATCGTCCGCCGAAGATGACTAACAATGCATCAGGACATATGTCTCAAAGGACGCCCCGAAGTACCACACTGGGCACACTATCAACCTTGCTGGTCAAATTGTCGTTTGTGCCTTGGCTCTTTGTGGTATCGCTTACTGCAAGTGGGAGAATAGGCAACGGGAGATGGGCAAGAGGGATCATCGCCTCAACGGACTGAACGCTGCACAGATCAAGGATCTGGGCTACAGACATCCTGAATTCCGTTATATTACCTAAGTGGAGTAACAATAGAGGAATGCCCTACAATGATCTACTCCATGTAAGTCATTTGAGACCAAGTTGGTAGAAGTAAATACAATAAGTCTTCGTTTTTGCCCTCGACTCACCGAGCGGCCTCGATATACCATCTATTGTTTACATCTCGCTATCCAAAAGTCTTTCTGGCGCAGAAGAGTTGCACTACATTGCAGTCGTAGGGACTACTCGCTCCAGCCACATGGTTGAGGGAAGCCAATTATGTTAGATCAATGCCAGATGGTTCCTGTAGATTGCCGAATAGGCTAAAGCAGCTAGCTGGGAAGGTTCCTGGCCATACTTCATATCTGCCACTAGAGAGAGGGTACACTAGCTCACTTCCGTACGCTTTTCAATGCAATGCAATCGTCTGAACCTCAAAGAGCAGCATCGCTACGTTCTCCTACATTTAGCCCAACGAATTCGGACTCAAGGCAAAAGCCCCGATTCAAGCTTACGATGACGTTAAACTACTCCAAGCCGAGAAACTGGATCAATGAAACATCCTGTCTGTAGCTCGACTTCCCAACCGGCAGTTCTCTCAACAGGATCCCTGCCTGCTCTCTTTTCTTAATTGCACAAACGATTCCGTCCACGTACCTTAATTTATGTCTTCTTTGTGCGTCTTGGCTACAAAAGTTCCGTTGGTCGGCTAATCACAATGGGTGAAGGGATTGTCACAATAAGCAATGATCTTCTAAGGCTTATACCTTAGCGAAGAACATGTCGGCATCAAATATGCTGACATCAAATGCTAGACTTGAGGTATGTGGTATACCAATATCGTTGGATTACATCTCCATGAAGTCATTGATGGCGCAGGCTAGGTTCATGGTGGGATAAACGAAAATCACCTTGATGTAGAGCTTTTCGATATGCACGAATGAACGCTCGTTACGAATGCGTTTGGTTGCTGATATTTTTCACAAACCCTCCGCCACAGACTTTTCCTGTTTGCATGTCGATCATTACATCGGTCCTGTAATGGGCGCCGGACTGGGATTTACTCTACTCACTCCCGTAAATAACGTGCAGCCTCATATATCACCTCCACATTAAGTTCACTCTTGTCGCCAATGGTATTCAGAGAAAATGGCATGCTCTGTATATTCGTATTCTGCCATTTTGAGAGAACGCAGCAGGAGCTTGAAACCGAGGGCATCTTTCCAAGTACCGAGGCCTCTAGAGCCTTCATGCTTGAAGCATCAATCTACTCGGTTTTTATACCCGGCATTGGTAATGGACACATCTTTCCTTCACATCGGGAGTCTTGGAGTGTGTATAAAGAGCTTAAGTAGTCGCGGATTCGATACTAGATGAAATACAGTCTTTTACACTGGCTGTTCTTGCGGTGTCACCATGCTCCTCGGGGTTTCCTTTCTCGCTCTTGGTATCCTAGGAGTGTCAGAGGCACAGAACGTGAGCTGGGCTCTACCAACCAGCATTCCTCGTCCGTCCATTGGCATTTCTATTCAGCCCTCAGTATCTATGTCTCTGTCAGCTACCCTTCCAACCGGAACCGGACTTCCCCGCTTGAGTCTTTCCAACTTACCCACTCCTTCGGCATCATTTGGGTTATCAGTCAAGCCTCCACTGTCAACCGGTGTATCACTTCCCACGATCGTTGTCCCCACTTTATCCAAGCCCTCGATTATCCCAGCACCAAGCAATACAGTCACAATCTTCGATCCATCGTGGGCTTTCCCACAGCCAACTGCTCCACTATCAATTTCAGTTCCTTCTCTAAATTTATCGTCTCCTGGAATACCATCACGGCCAATTGGTCTTCCGACATTGGCAACATCCGTCAACGTTTCAATGTCGACTGTTCTTCCTTCTTCGTCGCCGACTCCGGTTCCGTCTTTGTCCATACCTATTCCTCCGTTAAACATCTCGAGTGTTGTGGTTCCACCTGTTGTATCAACTAGCCTCATGCTTCCCTCGACCAATATCTCACGCTCAGTCATCGTTCCGCTTCCAACGACGCTACCAAGCTTTTTGCCTTCCACTAGGCTTCCTATTTCGACATCGCTTCTTCTTTCCTCAACGAAGCCGACCAGTGTTGTCTTACCCTCTCTATCAATCCCAGTCAGCAACGTCTCAACACTCATTCCTGTTCCTCCGATTAGGACCACTAGCATCGCTTTACCATCCCTTTCAATACCTCTCCCGAGTATCTCCATACCCACGGTAAAGCCTACAAGCAACATTCTACCGACATTGTCACTTCCCGGGAATGGATCTTTATCAACATCAATCTCGATTTTGCCTTCGGTTGTTCCAACAGTGAAGCCGACAAGTCTGATCCTCTCTTCTTTTTCGATCCCGTTGTGGAATTCTACCAAGTTGCCGACACCTCCAAGTGTCATCCCTTCGTTCCCATTACCTACTTGGAACTCAACAAGGATGTCAATTCCTCCTCGACCTTCCTCGAAAACATTGCCTCCATTTCTTTCTTCGAGGCCAACACCACCGATATTGTCATCAAGGCCCACCGCACCGGCCCCAACATCCAGGCCAACGCCTTCTGGTCCTCCATCTTCAAAGCCGACAACCCCAACCTCTTCTTCGAAACCCACACCAAAACCAACGCCGACATCAAAGCCTACTCCCAAACCTTCTCCAACTTCCAAACCAACGCCAAAGCCCACCGCTTCCTCCAAATCTCCAATTCCAAGCACACTCACCACGATACCCTCAAAGACGATTTCTCGACCTCCTCCCCCAACCCCAACAAAGGATCCCGAGGAGTGCGATCCTGATGAAGACGATGACTGCGATGATGGCGATGACGGTGACTGGCATTGGGACTGGTGGAGGCACCGCTGGGAAAGGCTTCATCATCACTGGGGTCGTGGTGTCGAATCTGAAGTGACAGGTAAGCCGGTGGAAGGAAGGCCTGTAGAGGGATGACCTGCTGACGGACGACCCATTTGAAGGACGTCCAGCTGGGGGAGATTTTTTCGGCGCTCTTGCGAAGTGAGTTCAAGGGAGGAGGGTCTCAGTGTGCTGCTGAGAGGATAAAAAAACAAGGTAACGAGGTGAAGCCCGAGTTCTCTGCAATCCCAGGACACCGTACCGTCATGTGGATGTGCCACTGACTAATCAGTCTATCATATATATATCAGCTATACATACTTCACACGGAATACACATCTTGATACTCTTCCTCTCACAACCCGCTTACATTCTCTCTATTGTATTTGATTTATTTTTTTAATTTTCTACTTCATCCTTTTAAATATCCATATTACCGGGTTCATACAGACGCTCTATCCAGACCGTCGCTCACCAAGGCAAAATCTCACTCGCATCACTAAACGTCGCCGTCTCTCCTTCCTCCCCAAGCGTACACAACCTTATAAGATTCGGCATCGCCTCTTCCGTCGTAATTTCAGCATACTGCGAGTTCATCCTTGTCTTAACACTCCCCGGGCACACAGCATTGACTTTCCGACCTTGCTGTTTGAACCTCGTCGCGTAAATTGTACAAAGCATGTTCATCGCAGCTTTCCCGCAGCGGTATGTAACGTATGGGACATGCTTCCAGGTGCCATCTGAATCCATATAATTTTTCATCGAGCCCAGGATCGAACTAATGAACACGATTCGGGCAAGCGTGGACTTGGAGAGTAGAGGAACGAAGGCTTCTGTGGCTGCCGCGGAGCCGAAGAGGTTGGTTTCGAATGTTTCTTGAAATAGTGACCGTGCTTTGGTGGCATTGACATCTAGAGTGAGACCGTCGATTAATACTCCGGCGTTATTCACCGGGAATCCAGTCTGCCGTGCTTCTGCTCCACTTCCTGCACTGCCGCGAAGATAGAAGTGTCGGACGAGAAGTCTAGCATGACCAGTTCAATCGAGAGGCCTTCATCTCGAAGTGTAGCCACGGCCGATGCGCCCAATGAAGCATTTCGACACCCGAGAAGAACGTGGAAGGCTCGGTCATTGCGGTGTACTTTGTTACTGTTAGCATCGTTCCCAATAGTCGGTCCGACTGTTAGTTACTGTTACTAACAGTCGGATTCCTGGGCAGTCGGTCAGTAAGGGGACCCCCCTCCGTAACTGACTGATGGATGAGGCTGTAGTTACTGCAGTAACTGGCCTATACAGACTTTTTATTGGTGTTGCGGCTGGAGATGAGACCTGCCAAGGGCGCCGGTGATAAGCTGTGGAGATTTGATGCCGGATTCGTCAAATCTCCATAATAAACTCAACTCTCTCTCCTAGCCACAGCCCGAGACCCTTCAATATGAGGTCCTTCTTGACGTCCTAGAATCGTACGCCTCGTCACCCGACGCTGTCGTCCCGCCGTCTCGAGAAGGCAAGGGCGACCTCGCCGACACCCTCTATGTCCTCCTCCATTGTTTTGTTGGGCCCAACGCCCTCAACGCCCAAGGCTCCAGCCGAGTCGCTCTTGAAAACCTTCCCCTGCAAAGTGGGCCAGAACAACCGCGTTGAGTTCCCAGTGGAATGGGGCAATATACACTACGCCAACAAGCCCCTGCTTGCGTCGCAGGTGGGATATTGGGTGCGGGACCTAAACGAGCTTACAGCTCACATCTTTGCTAGAGGGATATTTGAGGATATGGACGAAAATTTGGGGTTTACGACTCCAGTTACTCCAGTAACTACACCCTTCAGTTACGGAGCTATTATGTAGTAAGCCGTTACGGTAGCCCTCAGTTACGGTACCCCCCTGTCCCCCCATCAGTCGGTCGGTCGGGCGAAGACGTTTAGTTACGGCTTCAAATGTATACAATAGTTACTAGTAACCGACTATTGGAAACGATGACTGTTAGTATAAGCGGGAGCGCAGGGAAATGTAGAGTGATTGACTTACTGAACTGATTGGGTGTGCGGAATCGGTGTTAGAAAGGACAGCTTGGGTTAGACTAATATATTTAGCAAATCTTACCATTACGGGGAAGGAAAGAATATCCAGAGATGTCCTGTAGAACTAACTAGAATAAGTAGTGGTAAAACACGTGACAGTATTCAATATGAACGTTATCGCTCAGACCTTACAACAAGGGTGTCAGCTAATATCATTATACTTGATTTATCTTCCTAAGTCCAGTTATAAGGTTGTAGAGAAAGCACTGTACTTTTTAGAGTATTCTTTTGTATGCGGCGGTCGCAAACATGTGTTGCTACGTTAAGGCCTACCTCTTCATTTTCTCTCGTTCCAGTTTTGTTCTCTTACCTAGAATAAAGGCGCATTCGAATTTTAGCGCGCGCAATATCACACCATACTTATAAGGTAGCAGAGTCTTCTACACAACTTACGTAGAGAAAGAGTCGTTCATTTATATGCTCTACAATAGCCAACACAATTGTAACGCACAATCATACTACGAACTACTCATTGACTACAAGATATCACTTCCAAAAGCCCCCACTCCAAGCCAACACCATCGCCAAAATGTGCTTCTCTTCACAATAATCCACGCTTAAAACTACACAACTTCGGCGTTTGAAGAGTGCCCACATCGCTCAATTATCTCGTATACATCACCCTTGTCCATGCTGTTCCCAGAACATTCCTCACACACCTCCTCAAACTTCCCTTCAAGAGATAGAACCTCCGTTCTGCACATTGAGCACGGCCCTTTGCAAGATTTGGGTGTAGTCAAGGGCAAAAACTTTGGAAAGAGAGGAGAAAGAGATGAATGGGCTGCCATCTCACAGGAAGAATGTCACTTGGTTTTTCATACTCATTATACACTAGATTGAGTCCATCGAGTCCCTGAAATGTGAATGACTGTATGCATTTGAGTGATCTGTTGAACACAAAATTCAATGCTACACTCGACGTGGACGTGATCTTGAGTGGTCAAGGTGACTCGTTTTAAATTTAGCATCGGTAGTAAAGTCACGAGACAGCAATGGTGCGAGTGATTGATTGTTCTATCAAGGGCCTACACATCGCCTTTTCGATGGAGAAGTTTCACCACAACTCTTGACAAGGAAGATGTCGTTTATCCACACGTGGTAGCGATCAACATTTCTTTTTCGCTTTTAGCGTGAATGATTGCGTGGTTGTGAGGATAAGTCTATGCATTCGAACGGACCCTCTCCGAACTTCATGTCTACAATGGACTTTCATCTTCACCCACTCGAGACCACCAATCCCTCGAGCCACTCTCCTGCCTGTCCAAAAAAGGGTGGATCATGCATGACAAGCACTATTTGTAGAGAGCGAGTATCAACGTACAAGTGCGATGGATGTGACAGCCGGAACTTCAGAAGGAATTTTGGAAATAATTCAAGGGGCTAAGACGAGAAGTGACTTTGGAGAAGGAAGTGGAGGAATACCCAATACCTAGTTTTACATGCACATGATGTTGTAGGACTGCTAAATGCATATCAAATCCATATTCCCCTCCTTGATACTCAACAAAGTATCTTGCACACAATAGCATCCCTTTGAAACTGTACAATTTTCAGCTGTTCAAAAGCCTTCAATCCATACCTCTATAACCAAAGCGTTAAATTTCAGCACTGGGTTTACGGCAATGCCGATCCAAATCTACACCTACGCCTACGCTTATGGCCACACGACACTAACCCACGCCACCGGCGTCCGTGGCCCGGGCGGTGTCCATAGACTAATACACCTCGACTCTGATGGTGACTATATCCACTGACTCTATGGATACAGATCTGACCTCGCACGCTGAGAAAAGCGAGGTATGCATAGAGGATATGGAGAAGAAAAGAGCGAAGGTGAATGTGAAAGGGAGCAGTGAAATTCGAGAAGGCTGAGTGTGGAAACCAGTTTTTTATTAGGCGCGACCACGTTCTTATTACTACGCCACGATGGAATGCCACGCGCGCCTCTGCCTTATTAAGCGACATACTTTCGAGTCCCCACGTCATACGAGCAATAGAGTCCAGCTTCCCTAATTGGAAACCGCTAGGAGGGCAAAATCAAAGATCAAAAACATAGAAGGGAGTCTTCTATTTCATATGTATAAACATGTGGTATTATGTATACTACATATGATACCAAGTAATAAAGGGGTATAATATATTCACAGAAGAGAAAGATAAAGGAAACATCCCATTTACTGTATCTTGCAAGGTCGATAACTCAATCTAGAGTCGTCCAGACCACAGCCATGCCATTACCCACCAAAACGCCATTTTCAGATGCCATACTCGCCGGAACACGTACTCAAGCAGCCGCGGTATGCAACGCCGTCTGGTTCAGGAACAAGTCGCACTCATGCGGATGCTGCAAGCAAAACTTGGGCATCAACGGCGCAGCGCCCACCCCACTTGCTACAAGATATTCCCTGAAATTCAGAATGCGTTGCGTTAGCTCCGTCGTACGCTTATTGCCCTCAGCATCGCGATTGCCACTCCACACGAGCTCCGCAAGCGCCGCAGCGCGTGGCCACATTTTGCTGCTGATGACCGTGTCGTCGACCTGTTCAGACCAGAGTGGCGCAATGGCGCCCTGGATGAGGCTCTTCTGTTCGGTAGAGAGTCCCTGCGTGAAGTCGTAGTCGTAGATGCGCTGCCAGGTCTTATACGGGGCGCACCAGGAGCCGCCACCGGCACCATAGTTGAAGTTGGGCGTGCCGTCGGTCTTGTTGGGGTTCACCATGACGTTATAGCGCGGGTCGTTGGACACCCAACCACCGTAGCCGCAGTCAAGGTACATGAAGTCGGATGAGGAAACAATGACTCTGTAGCCATCACGGGTCAGGTTGAAGATGTTCTCGAGGCCGTTATTCCAGGCTTGGAGGACAATGTCCTTGGGGACGATACCAGATGCGGCGGCATCGGGTGAGATGACGACGTCCTCCCACATGACTAACGTCTTATTGGCTTGCTTGCGGAAGTTGGGGATGGCGGTGTCGACCCAGTGCTGCACGAGGTCGCCCATGGTCTTGCCACTGTCGAAATAGGTGCTGATGAGAGAGCTGAAGTTGTAGCAGTTCATGTGCAGCTCGTCGCCGCCGACGTGGAACCACGAATCCGGGAATAAGTTGGCAAGTTCTTTGTAGACCTTTCCGGTGACTTCATAGGTCTTGTTGTTAAGAATGTCAAGCTGGCCGGGGTTGGGCTCGACAGCAGTGTGAGTAGCCCAGTTGTCGTTAGACCACCAGCTGTCGATGCAGGCCATCATACCGCGGTCTACCTGCTTCCAGCCAGAGTTGGCATGGCCAGGCATGTCAATTTCAGGGAGAATACGGATTCCCCGTGCTGCGGCATACTCGATGATCTGTGTGATGATAGCGTGGGTGTAGACTTCGTTGGGGGAGTATGCATCCTCGGTCATGTGGGGATAGGCTTCGATCTCCACGGGCCAGGACTGAGCGTCGACCATGTGCCAGTGGAGAAGATTGAGCTTAGAGAGAGCCATGCCGTCGATCTGCTCAAACATCTTCCTCTTGGAGATGTAGTTGCGGCCGGAGTCGACCATGATACCGCGAACTGGGTATAAAGGTGCATCTTGGATAGAAACAGGCGCCTCGACAATTAAGTTATTGCTGCCGTCGTTGATGACAATTTGCTGCAAAGTTGTGAAAGCATGGAGTGCACCATACACGGTCTCGGCGGTGATGTCAATGCTGCTCGATCCAGAGGCGATTTCTAGGGTGTATGATTCGTCCACACCGTGCTGAAGGGTAGCATGGGTATTCGCAACCTGAACATTTACCGTAGTAAGAGATGTAGTGAAATTGTGGTTTTGGCGCTTGGCCTTGGATGCTGTCCCCGTAGGTGTTGGGAATGCTTGGAATTTCCGTGGTGGTGCTTCGGTGGCTTGCGGTATCCAGTTTAGCTCGGAGAAGGCCTTGGTAGCACGGTCAAAGCCAGCTTGGAGAACATCGTGGGCGGGAGCATTTAGAACGAGGGTCCCAACCGCAAAGGCTCCTGAGGTACCCCACGTGATATTTGTAGGCTTGGGGAGCGGGTTAGCTGCCACTGCCTCAGCATGCTTGGCGAACAATGCTGTCGCCGCGGTCGCGAGGGCCGGGATGAAGTTACGCATCGTTTGAACGTCCTCGATGTATTAGGAAATTAAAAAGGGAAATGGTGCAAAAGAGCGTGTGTGGACTGGTGGGAGAAGATGAGCGGCGACACAGATGATAGGGAGGTGTTGATATTTAAAGCCCTGTCCTGGGTGTCCTAGCTTCTCGAGCTGGGTAATTGAAGAGCAACCCGGCCATAGGCATCGTCGGTGATCAAGCCACGCGCCGGGGGACCGTTGCCCCCATAGCACGCAGACCGTGCAGAGCTCAGCCCTGCAGCGCGCCGTCCCCAGCCTAAGAGCCTCCATTCATTTTCTATTCATTGTCGTTGCCGCTACTCTCACTAGTCGCACGCCCTAGCATGGCGGGCTTCGGATGAGGTGACTTCCAAATGCAACCACCCCGCCTCCACCCCGCCTCTACGCAATACGAATGGCACAGTGTCGTCCCTCTGCGTCTGCCCTCTGCATCTGCTATGGGCGTCTCTCCTCGTAGACCTCGTCGCGCTGCAACCCTCGCGGCTGGCTGGCTGGCTGGCTGGCTGGCTAACGACCTCCTTGATCGGGAGACATGCGCCGATCTCTCTTTTCCCGCACTGACCACCTGTACCATGACTTACCCTAACATGACTGCGCCGCTAAAACAAACGGCTGCCACCCAAGTCCCTGCCAGACATGTTTCATCGTGGAAGGTAACACCACAGCTCGTGGCCGCCAGATCAGGTCAGCCTGTCGCTTGACTGACGCCTCCAGACAGCTATGCGGTGATCCAGATGAGGGAGGGTGGATGCATCGCTACAGACAGCAGATACCCCGCTCGTGAGTGTTAGCATCAGTGTTTGCTTATCCCTGCGGATGTGAGATGTGAGCATGGAGAAGGCACATCACGATGCGTGCGTGCTTAGTATTCGGAGATTTCTATGCCGTGGTTGGTGCTGCGGCGCAGTCCCAGCCGAGGGCTTAGCCTTAGTAACATGCTCGATATAGAAATCGTGTGATGGAGGCCCTAAACATCAAAATCATCACCTCTCTGAGTCTAATAAGACGGGCTGATAGTGCTTTTACACTGCGAGACAAACCCTCATGTGGAAATATTGGTGAAGCGCCAGGGCGCCTGCTCACATGAAGCCCGCGTAGCCTATTCGGTAGCTAGTGGCGTCTTTGTCTCGGCGAGGTGCAGGATCTACATGTTTATACTTTCATGCATCTACTCTAATGCCGATCTTAATCTGCGAACAACTTCCAGAATGGTGTCAAGGTTATTGGCACTATGCTGGCCATAATACTGTGCAGGAACGAGGGATAATCGTACGAGACGGCGACTATCATCCGTCATTTATAGAGATTTATTTTGCGTTTGGTCCATTTCCCAAGCAATGCCATGTTTCAAGTAGACGGGGCACAGGTTTAAATGCCCGAGAGCGGGTCCCCGCGGATGCAAAATCAAATGCTTGGGATGCAAAATGGGGAGATCACGTCGGCAAAGCCCAACGTGGGAGTGCCTCAAAACGAACTATACTATACATACATATATTTAGTACACATCGTGCACCACCGTCTGCTCAGTCGCTGACTCTGACTGCGCAACCTCCCCTTGGGCATGCGGAGCCTCATGCTCCGTCCCCTCCGTGACATTGCTATGTCGCTCTCCTCCCTTGATCTTCACCCACTCCGGTGCCGGCACGCTGAGATATCTACACACGTTCTTCCTTCTCAATCGAAAGTCATCATAGAGCCCCTTCCAGATCTTGCGTTCAGCACAGCTCCCCTCATGCGACCCCCCGCAATCCGGCTGCACCGCTGCCAGACCCTCGAGCGGCCACATGATCCAGGGCTTGGGCAACGGCCAGTCGCTGAAATGCACCAGCTTGGCTTCTTTGTATATCTTCTCTGCGTCCCATTCTTCATCCATGTTACCCAGGTAGGCTGAGTGATTGTGTCGCCGGAACTCGCCCGTCAGCAGCGCATAGGGCCGATGTGGTAGCACCATTGCACTCTCTTCGAAGCGCTCATTAACAAGTTCCATATCAAATTTGTGTGCGTTGACAAGAGCCGAGTTCCCGCCGCCCGAGATGGTCTTCTTGAACTTGTTGAACTCGGCCATGGAGGGCTGGAGGACCATGAGGAGGGACGTCAGCGGCCATGGCTTGGTCTCGTACCAGTACGCTCGCGGCATGGCCATGGGCGTCTGCGGGAGCAGGAACAGCTCGTCGAGGTTCTGCATCAGCGTGATGTCCGAATCGAGCGCAACGACGCGGTCGTACGACACAAGGGAGAAAGCCATGAACTTTGTGACCGACTTATCCCAGGTCCCTGTCCATTCATCTGCAAGGTACCACGTTAGTTTCGCCTGCTACGACAGACGACAGACGGCAGTGCGGTGTGCGACCATTGCAATGACGCACCTTGTGTGCGGCCCTCAACGGTCAGAAGTAGGATCGGCTGCAGCTTCACCTTGTACATATCCCTCGCCATTACTAGCAATTGACTATCGCGATCTTTCGAGTCGCGTATCACAGTGTCCCAGTAACTAGGGTAGAAGAGTACGCGATCTGCCTTGCTCCCGAATCGGGCCAGCGCGTCGAAGACAAGGACAGCATGGCAGAGCGTCGCGCTATCGGTCGCGTACAGGCTGTATGCATAGGAAGACCAGTCGATGCCTTGAGGTCCGTTGCCATTTCCAGAGAGGGATGCCGGTGTCTTGTGCGAGGGGAGAAGCCAGTAAACGAAGAGGAAGAACACAACTACGTAGAGCCAATAACGGCGGCGCCAGTGAAAAGAAAGCGGGTCGGTGGGATCGACTGCGAATCGCGGAAGCTCATCTGAGCGTCTCCGGCGCATGGTATCGTCGGGAAGGTATCGCGGGCTTCATGTTAGGTCGCACTTGAGGATCCGTTTCGTTCGGCGAAGTGGGCGGAGCGCTCGGAAGTGACGAGTCCCCGCTGCACATCACGTGGTGTGGATTTCTAAACCCCAACATTGGACCTTGAAAAGTTCACCAATGTTTTCTGGAGGATTAACAGAATGGAGAGTCACAAGCATGTCAAGATGAGCGGCGTATGCATAGATGGTAGACACGACGCGGTATCTTATTGCTTGAAGCAAAGCCCATCCCAGGGTCACTTTTGGTATCGACAGTCCCCAACGCCGAAGCTGTGCATGTTCCACCAGCACACAGTGAAGCACCCAAATGGAACGCATGATCCTCATTGAGCTATGTAGCGTCCTCTATGCCATAAAATCGTCCCGTGCCCTTTTCGCGTCTATATCGATGCACAAACATTTACTCGTCGGGGACTGAAATCCATTAGCAACCATTTCTATCTAACAGTATAATCTGGGACGTACTCTCAATCTCGCCGGACTCAATGTCGTCGGAGACATCCTTGGGGCTGCGGCCATCGACCTGGCATCCAGTGCTGAAAGCAGTTCCGAGAATCTCCTTGACGGTGCCCTTGAGGTCCTTGGCCATGGACTTGAACCTCATTGTCCGCGCAATAGCAATGATCTCATCCAGAGGAATACTCTTTGTGTGCTTGATATTCTTCTCCTTCTTGCGGTCCCGCGGGGGCTCCTTGAGGGCCTTAATAACGAGCGACGAGGCGGAGGGAACGACGGACACGGCGGCTTGACGGTTCTGGATGGTCAACTTCACGGTGACGCGAAGACCCTTCCAGTCGCCAGTGGCTTTGGCGATATCTTCACCGACCTCTGTGAACTGTCAGCGCTTGCTCTTCGAACGGCGTATAGTTCATTGTTTCTGTAACTGGATAGAGTGACACATACTCTTCGGCGAGAGACCAAGAGGACCGATCTTGGGGGCAAGCGCGGAGGAGGCACCGACTTCACCACCAGTCGCGCGAAGGTGGATGACCTTGACCTCGGAGGGATCGAACTTGGGAGCTGAGCGTCGTTAGCCAGGCTGTTTTAGCAGCCGACCAGAAGGATGATACTCACGCATGGCTAGTGCGAGAGGTAGTCAATCTCTTTTGATCAGAAGTTCGATTTGAAGCTTTCGCTGAGGTTGTGGAAAAGTTCGAACGGCAGCCGCGATGCGATATTGAGGGGTTGTGGGTGGGAAGCGAGCCTTGGCGTGCTTTCCCTTTCTTAGCGCTAGCGTAGTTCTAACTCGGCCGTTTGGTCCTCATCCAAATGCTATCTTAAATCGCCACCTTCTAACGTGCCACTTCCTTGCACATGTCAAACGCTAGGTTTTCTAATTCATGCCTTCTTCGCACCCCATCGTGGCTTTACATTCCTGAATACGCTTGGACGCTAAAGGTCTTCAGTATCATAATTGAATGCACAATGTTGTACTCACAGAACCATGAACACTCTAACGAACAGAAACTGCGACATGCATATAACTCTTCGGGCTTACCATTTCCCGTTTTCATAATACGAGATTTTTCAGAAAATCGACACCAAATACAATACTCTAATTGCCATCACATATTCTCCCATTTATCTTACCCAATTCGAACTCCTCGTAACCCCTCATGATGCGATTCACAATCGAAATGGCTGATCTGTTTACTCAGTCCAGCAGTGTTCCACACACCCACTCTTGAGACTACAAATGCAACCAGACTAAGGAAAAGATATCCGATACCAAGAGCCTTGGGAGTGTTGTCAGGGAAGATACCCCCAATGAAGCGGACATTAGAACAGTTAGGCCAAAGAAAAAGGTCAGAGGGGGTAATGATGATACGCAGGCGCAACTTCTACCACTACCGCCAGCGGAAATCCATCACGGCTGCTGTTCCGGAAGGTGGGATGAAGCTCTTTCATAAGCGATGCAATCTCTCTACGTTAAGCTCGGGGATGCTATTCATTCCATATTATGCGCAATTCACTTAATGATTAAGCGCTTTTTTAAAA
Source organism: Beverwykella pulmonaria (assembly GCA_001599595.1). NCBI lineage: Eukaryota > Fungi > Ascomycota > Dothideomycetes > Pleosporales > Melanommataceae > Beverwykella > Beverwykella pulmonaria. The sequence continues at coordinate 921,578 of BCHH01000004.1, forward strand.
TCATCTATTCTTTCTCGCATCCTCATTTGTTCGGTGAATGTCACTAAACAGAACTTCCAGTCATGTCACCAGAGATGGCAACAATCAATCCGAATCCAAGTAATTGATTGATCAATTGATTATGTAACAATTCAATCAATTCAATCTGTTTGTATGGATTTTTGCAATCAATTCAGTCACTGCCTCAAAGATTGATTGGATAATTGATCCAATTGATACCTATTTTATAAGGCCATAAGTTTATATGTACGAGTAAGCTCCTAGGCAGTTTTCAGTCGGAATTACGATCTTCCGGAGATGCTCGGGCCATACGATTTTGCCCTGCACCAGCATATC
>BCHH01000004.1:927733-965794 GCA_001599595.1 Beverwykella pulmonaria
AGATGCGTTATAGAAGAGCCACCACAGTGTTTCTCAGTACATTATGCAACTATACAACTATCTGCACCCGCAAATCATAAACAAGTTGTCTAAATCTATAAGCAAAATACATATATCCTTTGACAGATAAACTATAAAGGGCGGGAAGAAAGGGTTTTGTAGGATAGTTGCGCATTATGTTAATTCCTTAGGCATTATCAAAGACATCCCTATCACTCTTCCACAACTCTCTAGCGCACATACTAGAGCAAGGATTGCTAAAGCAATACAGGGGATTCTTCTAAGCTTTGAAATAAGCTCAAACAAGATTAGATACTTTGTTTTAGACAATGCGACAAACAATAATACAGCAGTTGAGTGTTTGGGTGTTAAATATAGGTTTAATACTAATAAACGTCAACTGCGCTGCAGCCCCCACATACTTAATCTAGTAGGCTAAACAATTATTTTTAGGATAGATAGCAACGCATTTAACAACAATCAATCGCAGTATCAAATTGAGGAGGATTTCTTGAAGGAGTGGCAGAAATTTGGGGCACTTAGGGTGCTTATTGACGTTCTGCATCACATCAAAACACCACAACAGTATAATAAACTACACAACTTCCAGGAAGCAGAGGCTAAGGAACAGAAATTGCAGCAGCCTTACAAGCTTAAAGAGCCTGTTAAGCCTATTATTACAAGGTAGAATTCATTTTGTAGCTCCTTTAAGCGTGCTGTTGAGTTACATGGGCCTCTAGATACATACATTTAATATTACATTAAGGCTATCAAAACCAAAGATGCTTACGTACAGAGTCGCAACAACAAGGAGCCAGATGCGCTAGATTAGATAAGATCAACAGGATTAACAGCTTACAATTGGGCTATTATTACTTAGTACATTAAGGTTCTACACCCCTTAAAGGAAGCCACTTCATAACTTAAAGGTAGAGGGAAATCTGGATAATTTAGTGCTATCTATAAGATTATCCCTACACTTAAACAATTGCTTAATCACTACAAGGACCTTGTAGAGCAGTATAAAGAGGTGGATTTTAATAAGGTAGATGGCCCTAAAGATCATCTGGCTATCAACGTCAAGGCTGCCTAGAATAAAGCTTAAAAGTATTGGGAAATGCTTAACAATTCTCCTGCCTATTATGCTGCAATAGTCCTCCACCCTTACTACAAGCACTACTGCAATAGATTATAGATAAATTAACCTACCTAGCTAGCCACAAGTAACGCAGCTTTTAAATCTCTGTAGGAGAGGGAATACAAACCAAAGAGCTCTTATAATAGGCAGCAGCAACCACCCTATAAAAAGGTCAAAATTTTAGGGCTTTAAGAGGCTATTAATCAACACGTAAATCCTGTTCAAGAAGACTAAATTAACCCTAAGGATCTAGATAAGTTTCAACGCTAGAAGCTCTATGAGCCTAATTTGCCCTAGGAACACGCACATTTAATTAACCCAATTGCCTATTGGATAACTCTCAAACCTTATTACCCTTATCTCTCTAAGATGGCAATTGACGTACTATCTATCCCAGCATCAAGCTGCGCGTGTGAGCGTATGTTCTCTAAGATTGGCAATCTTTTAGAACCTAAGCGTAGGAAACTAAGCCCTCAACTACTTGCAGCAATTTAATGTGTACAATCCTAGACAAGGGCTAGATTTCAAGTATCTAGGGACTTTAATCACACTAATATAGTAGAGCAAAAGATTAATGATATATACAGTATATCTAAGTAGGATCTTGACTACTAGAAACCTGTAAGGGACACTTCTGTGTTACAGTTTAAAGAAGTTGCACAGATGCGGGCTGCAGATAAGGAACCAACCCCAACAACAAACAAACAAAACCCTGTCAATGGGCGCAGCACAGCGCGCAGACAGGTGTAAAAGAACAGCGAGGATTCGCGCAGGTAAGCGAGGCACGTGACAGAAGATATCCCGCCAAGACACAGGAAACTTAGGAGAATTGAAGGATCCTAGAGATCCCGCCAAGGAAGGGGAAACTTAGGAGAATTAAAGGATCCTAGAGATCCTGCCAAGGAAGGGGAAACTTAGGAGAATTAAAGGATCCTAGAGATCCTGCCAAGGAAGGGGAAACTTAGGAGAATTGAAGGATCCTAGAGATCCTGCCAAGGAAGAGGAAACTTAGGAGAATTAAAGGATCCTAGAGATCCCGCCAAGGAAGGGGAAACTCAGGAGAATTAGAGGATCCTCAATATCCCGCCAAGGGATAGGAGACTTGGGAGAATTGGAGGATCCTCAATATCCCACTAAGGGATGGGAGACTTGGGAGAATTGAAGGATCCCTAATATCCCACCAAGGGATAGGAGACTTAGGATTCTATAGGCAAAGAGGAAATATATAAGGAAGGCAGTTCCCTATGTTATATTTGCTCTTTGTAGTTAACTCAAATAACTTCACTCGCCTCTTACCCAGATTAATACAGCAAGTTAGTTAGTTAATTTATTGATTAGATTTACCACCCCTCTGTCTTATATCATCATCTTCAAACCTCACAGAATAATCCTACGACACCTACGCTTACGCTCCACCTTAGTACGGACCAGACCTAGTAAGTGTTCACCTCATATAACATTCTGTTCCCAGAGGGTCTCCTGCAGAGGCCCCTTGGAGGCCTATCAGGCCGTGTGCTTAAAGATCACGTGACGTATCTTTGGAGGCATCTGGGTCAACAAGTCACGTGACATACCATATATAGCTTTCTTCAAATCCTCCGAGTATCCTGAAGGATTCGTCTCGACTCTGATGAATCAAGCTTGTTTACCTCTGATCCATCTCTTCGTTCCGTTCCCTGCTAGTACTGCTCTCACAAACCCCCATACAAATCAGATACGGATTTGATAATCGATCATCAATTACCAATCAATTTCCAATTCAATTCACCCTCCTCTACCCTATCAAGTCAATCAAATCAATCTGCTACGGGCAGCTTCATCAATCAAATCAATTGGATAAGGAATAGTTGATTGAATTGATTGTTGCCAACTCTGCATGTCACTTCTATAATTGTACGTTGAATTCTCTCTTTTATTCACACATTTCATATGCTTTCCAAACTCTCTTTCCCTATGAAGGTAAGACTATCATTTATTCTTATTGGCCTTTCTACGCTCTAGCAACACTTAGATTCCCGAATCCACACACTCTGCGTTCTAACATCCTCTACCAACACTACCCAAAAATCAGCCCCCAAAATGTACGAGAGCCTTTCGCGTAGATAAATGTCGGTACTCCCAGCCCGACTCTCTTTTCAAGCACCTCGAACTGTGCGCGCAAGCCAGACATAGATATTGCCCCTGTTTCCAGAGAAATCAAATATTTATGTGCCCACCAGACCTCTAGCATGCCGAGAGTGCAACCTTAATATCGGCATGGTGGAGAGGATGATAAGTTACCAGTCTGCTTCGTTCACAATTACGTACTTGGTGACGGAGGAGAGGTTTCGAGTAGAAATAGACGAAGACGTTAGACGCGGTTGGTAATGCCGCACATTAGTTCTTCACCCTGGTCGGAATGAGTGGCGAGTTGGTAAATTGTATTTACGAGAGTAGGGCAATGATTATAAAACTAAGCAGAGAGATTTGAGGAAAACGAAGGACGCAAAGATGCTGTTTATAACTACCCGCGACGTGCTTGACTTGTCCATCTTTTCCAGAGTCTGACTACTTCACAGTCAAGCAGTGAATTGTGCTTCTAATTTATCGTAATCGTTGAATGTAGTCTTCTTTTCTCTTCGCAAGTGGCATTTCTTTTGAATCTTGCCTGGTCATTTCCTAGTAGTATATGAAGTCTCAAGAAGGCTTCAGCTACTCATATAATTTAAGGTGTTGGATAGACGTTGCACAAGGATATCACAGGATGGGTTGGGCGACAGTTAATGATTAAGGGCATATGTAGATATAAGGTTTGGAGTCATATTGACGTCGAAGCGTCATTCGCAAAACATCTTCGAAAGATCCACCAGACTTACTCCCTTTCCCGTAGTGATCGAACAATATGTCCTCAAACTCCCTGAAGCACCCATATCGATACCACTTCCTCTTTCTCTCCTCTGCTTTAGACTCCGAGCACTCTTCCTCTCCCTCCTCGATCTCCTCAATAACCCCCCCCCACGAAGTGTTTTCTAGATGATCCACACCCTTTAGCATTCTCAATATCATTCGGGCTTTCGGAAGGGCGATGTCTTGGATCAAGAGGGGTTCGCATTATGAGACATCTGTGGAGCAGTGTCACAAAGGGGAGATGCATGGCTGTATGACAGTAGATTTGACGTGCTTACCGCAAGTGTAGATGATACGAACTTGGTGAAATATCCCTACGACGATGTTCAAGAAGATTGACGGCAACTGTTAGGTTAGTGTGTGATGCGTGTTTAAGAAATGCTGTCGAGAGTTAGTGAGCGCAGCGAATATAAAGAAAAAGTGACAATATATGACAGTTCTTTCATCGCTTCATTTGTGTAAACTTACTTTCAATTATTCACATATTCCTGCTGAATGAATAAGATACAGGCCATGGCTACGTGGACTCCTGTTAGAGCATACATAGCAACAATATATGGACATCCGATAGACTACGATGTGCGACCACAAAATCAAATAAGTTACCTAGGTATATACGTGAAAGCACACCTAAATACCTACAAGCCCACCCACCTTTCCATCTTCATAATTCTATAGTACATCCATTGTCACTCGTACCCCACGCTATCAGAGAGCGATTTTAAGAAATATTGAGACAGATTCCAGGGAGAATAGTGGCAGGGAGGGTACCAATAGTAGTAGGTCAGAGATGGGAAGGAAGCATTAGACGCTTTTGTTCTCTGGGCTGGGAAAAACCGGGGAGACAACCTCCAATGTGAAGGGTGGAGCAAAGGCTGAGGGAGATGTAGTAGGAGACAACGCCGAGAACTTCAGAGATAAGGCAGAGAAGTAGAATAAGAGACGTTCTAGTTTAGGGTTAGAGAGAGTATTTTATCTTTTCGGGGTTTCTCTGTTGGCCAGAAAGGAAGAATTGTAGTGAGCTCCGACATGAAAACAGTCCTTTAGACTCGTCATTTCTGTGATTTTGAACAACAGGTCTCGAAGTGCGATCGTAGCTTGCGACCGCACGCACAAACTAACTATCCCGCATGCACTCGTCCCACTCGATCCCCTTTCCCTACGCAAGCCGTGCCCATGCCGATCGTGACCTCAAGTTTCCACTCTATTTAACTTAGCACGGTTTCCACAAATCTCTCCAGTTTTCACAAAACGATATCTATTCATCAATGTCGATGTACACGCATGCTAATTCCAACCCCATACCCTCCCGAATCTACTCTCATAATTCATGCTCTAGACTCTAAGCTCGACTTCATAAAAGCTACCCATGTGTTAAATCACGACTACAATCTAGCTTTGCACGCGCACTTCCACCTGGTCATACGAAAGGAATGCGACCGCCCCTTTCACGATTGCTGCGTGAGGTGGCACGATTAGAGGACGGGGAGGTGGTGCAAACTTTGTGAAATCAAAGAGGGAAGGGGTAGGAAGGCTAGAGTGAGAATAGGTAGAGTGGGATGGCAGAAGCGGCTTGCAGGACAGACATGAAGTTGTGTTGAATTAAATGACGATGAGAGTGGTGGCACTATAGAGCCACGTGCTCGTACGTTGTGTTGTTAAGCAGTTCGCTTTCACTGTTTCACTCACTCACATCTATATATACCTCACACCACACTCTTCCTATCTCCTCGCAGCTATCTCACATACCCAACGCAAATCAACCAGCCCAAAAACCCAGAACTCGCGATAACAAAACCTCTACCGCCCACACCCTCTATTGCCCAACAACGCCGCCACCAAGTCAAATATGTGTACCCTCCACCTAACGCGCTACATCTGCCACCACATTCCACCTATCCATTCCGCTACGTCCCCTTCCAAAAGCCTCAACTCTACAATCGAAATGCCCACACACCCAAAGTCCTCGGTATACTGTTGTCAGGACGCGTGTCGTAGAGGGTGGAGATGTTCAGGGGTGTTAGAGACGATGGAGGTCGAGTATGATGATGTGGAGGAGCTGTGCGAAGAGTGTGAAAAGAAGGGTGTAGAGAGTGAGGGATGGGTGCTCGTGAATAAAGGGGAAGGAGAAGTCAGGAAGGACCGGAAAGATGCAGAGAATAACGACAGGGGAAGTTAAGGGGAGAACCGCACGAGGATATGAAGAGAGCGAAGTTGAAAGGTGGGAGACAGCTCCCATGGGAGAGGAGGAGTTTGGGGCATCATCCTTGAGACACAAGTCATATTCCCACAGAACAGCTATCACACTCAGTCATCACCAATCTGCAAGTCTGTTCATCATGCTGATTGTCTAATCTTGGATTTGAAAAGTAAATGTGAAAGCTTGAAAGTAGATCCTGTAGACCAAATGCGGGGTCCAAACGCCTAACAAGGCAAAAGGGCTCTAGATCGTGTACCGGTATCTAGATACTAAATCAATGTGAACCTCCCAATCTGGGGCTCTAACATGCCAATGTACATTAAATGGGGAAATCTTTGTGGCAGTAGAAACATGGGGACATCTATTTGACGAGAACAGGACCGCCCTGTTTCGCTTTCTCGGCGGCATATGCAGCAAGCTTTTGTAGCTTTTCGGCACGAACTTGGCGGATATAACGGAATAGCAGGATGAAGGTCAACTCAATTCTGCGTTACATGTCAGTCTGAGTGCAGCGAAACGCGGAAAAAGAACGTACCGTTCCTTCGCCATCATGAGAAAGCCTTGTACAAGCAGGCCCTTCATGATCTGCGGTCCGATGCCCTTGAACAGGCCTAAAAGACCCTCGTGCTCAACAATGTACTGCATAACCTCGACGAAAGATTTGAAGGGTTTGCCATTCCTGATGGGTGGGGGTTTCGATTGCAAACCAACCTTGGCTACGATGAGTGGTTGTGTGGCAATGGTTGCGAGAGCTTTGGACATGGATCCGAGGACTGTAATCGCAAATTAGCAAGACGAGTCATGAGAAAGTTTTCGTAGACGTACTGAAAGCTTCATGAGGCCGCAGCGTCTTCTTGCCGGGATACAGGCCTTCCCGAAGTCGTTGGTAGGCTCCGTATGTGATTGCTGGGTTCACTACCAGTACCAAGCTTGCCTTCAGCCCTCTCCACAAGCCGGACCATCCGTCCTCGCTATCAATCACCTCCCTGCCCGTCGCAATCAAACCTTTTCGCTCGTGCTTGCTGACGGTCTGCTGTCGCGTCGTCACAACTGCGACGGGTATCGTGAAGAGTTGTGCAATCGCGCCTGCCACGGCGCCCAAGGACAGCTCAATAGCCGTGCCCGGAGGTGTGTTGATCTTTCGGTACGAGAGGTAGAGCGTCCGCACGATGGTGTACCAGTAGAAATAGGCAAAGTTGGTCGAGGCAACACCGATGAGGGAGCCGAACATGCCAGCGTATAGTCCAGCTACGCCGTCCGCCTTGACTATCTTTGTGATGGCATCGATTGTGGAGGTGTAGTGCTCGTCATCGGCGGGATTTGCACCGGCGGCAGCTGGGGAGCGCTTCATCTGGACCTGGAGCCGCGTCTTCACACTGGAGACTTGATCAGTACACGATAATCTCGAAGAGGGGGCAGCATAGAGGCCGTCTGGAGCTCCAAAGCTGCGGGCAGCTGCCGAAAGGCGCACTCACATGTCCAATGGGTACACCAGCGCATTTGCCAGAACAGCACCCGCTGAGCCAGCAACAGCACTTCCCCATGGCGGCAGAGCGTCCACCTTTGATTGCCCAGCCATTGTGAGTATGCGCTCGAGGCTTGGGAGGGTGAGGAGCTCGAAAAGTTGGCACGGCGGTCTAGCGGCGACGGCGACGGTAGAGGTAGTGGGGTTCGTGGATAAATTGGCCTACAGGATCGCTATCTCATGGCGGTAGTAGCGAAACCCAAGATGTAGGAGGGGGAGAAGTAGGAGTGATGATGTGCAAAGAATGGATAAGCGGGCTGGTAGCGTTCAAGATGCTTGCCATGATGTCGAGGTTGCGCACATGGCTGATGAGACCCGAAATAGGCCGAGGTTGAAGCCGCATGGCGAAAGAAGCCCCCGGCCCGAAGGCTCATTCCGCCAGAGCTAGCATGCTACCAGGGCCCAAGATGCGGATAGCAACAAAGACGTTATGGACTGCACCTTTGCGTCAGTCTAGTCTCGCAAGCAATGCTCGGAGTACAGACAACCCGCGAAGTTGAGCGGCCCTTGATGTGCGAAGCTGTCCCAATGTTGGCAGACACGTGCGCGCCGGAGCTATCGGGCTTAGCGCGAAGCCTCAAACTCAACACCAAACGACCATCGCCAAAACGTAGCTGAGCCGCCTCCACCTCGACTCCAACTATTTGGAGCGCAACTACCTCACATCATTATGCGCGCCGGCCATGAGCATGCAGCCATCATCGCTTTTATTGATCAATCGTTTGTCTAGCCGTACTTGCTCCAAGCAGCGTTCCAGACATTGACATGGCGGACCGCGCAACGCAGCTTGCAGCTCACAAGGCTGCCGTAAGCGTACGTGACACTGACTGCAACAGCCCTGGATCTGGACATGGCGTGTCCCGATAGAAACTTCCATACTTACTTCGCGTTCAGAAATACCAGTCGCAGCTCCAGACAGCGGCCACCAAGGATGAAGCTCTTAGCCTGGCTATCAGTGCGGCGGAGAACCTCGTAAAGGCCCTGAAACTCACAGCAGACCCCGAAGAGAAGAAGAATCTCAAGGCACAATGCGGTGCCATCATGGATATCGCAGATCGGATCAAGAAATCGAAGGTGTGGGTAGCCCCGGCGCTACCAGCGCAGAAAAAGTCCAAGTTTGAGGAAGTTGAGCAGTGGGCTGCCGACGTAGCACAGCCAGCAAATTGTAGTCCGCCTCAGCAGGAGCCGGGCCCTCCGGTGCCGTTTGCCAGACTTGCAGACCTTCCCCTGAACCCAGTCGAAGAGACTCGCGCTGCATCAGGGAATTCGCACACGCTCACATCTACAACTCTTCACGCGAACCACAATGCTCACGCCCCACTAGACCCTAAAGAAGAGCAGAAATCTAATATTCTTGGTATGCTCGTCGCCCTTCCCAAGCGTTGTCTAACTTCACAAAACACGGATTCAACCCAAACCCGTGTTCCCCATGCCCCCATGCCCCCGTGTCCCCCGTGTTGATGTCCTCTCGTTAACAAGCCCGCAAGTCAACAATGATGCCAAGAAGGGACAGAGTGATGCCCCATCTCTTCTCGTGACGCCAAAGACCGGCCAATTGTCGGCCTCACCCCCAATGCACGTTCGGCCAGCCGAGCATCAAGAATTGTCCACAGTCTCGCATTCCCGCGTCCGGAAATTGGCACCACCAATCTCAAAACGGAAGTTGACCAAGAAGGAAGAGATTCTCTTACTGAAAGCCTCAGTCGTTAATGGCTTCAAGTGTCCTCCGTGGGATAAGAACCCGGCGTCGACCGAATTCGCGCTTGAGGAGGGAGCTACAGTATTCACGTACGTTCCCACAATGCCTATAACTCAGGTTACTGAATCATGTAGCGATATACGCGAGCTAGGTCTGTCGGCCTACCAGTACCAATTCTTTCACGGCTGGGTCCACGCTCGAGAAGCACTTCCACCGCCCTCGATGTTCCCCGAGAACAGGAACGGAGTAGGCCCAGTCATGGGCACCTCACGGTCCATTGACCTTGTGCAGGATGCCGCAACGGATTGCTCGGTCGTGGCCAGTTTGTGTGCGGGTATAGCCCGAGCTGAGCGAGGTCATGAACAGGTATGTCAATTGACCGAAATGCGTCACCAAACTGAACGAGTAGATGCTTTCCAACATGATATTTCCCTTCGACAAAAATCGAGGTAAACCTGCCATCTCGTCGAATGGAAAGTACGTTGTCCGTCTCAACTTCAACGGCTGTTGGAGGAAAGTCATCATCGATGATCGACTGCCTGTCTCCAACACTCATCGCTTGTTGCATGTGATCGACCGACACAATCCGGCACTTTTGTGGCCTGCCCTTCTTGAGAAGGCATATCTTAAGGTTCGAGGCGGATACGATTTCCCTGGTAGCAATTCATGCGGTGATCTGTGGACGCTGACTGGGTGGATCCCCGAGCAAGTCTATTTGCAAGAGTAGGTAGATCTTGCACTCGGCTGCGTCGTGGCTAACATATCGCCAGGGCTGACACGGTTCCCAGTCAGCTATGGAACAGGATCTACAACTCCTTCCTTTACGGAGATGTCCTTGTTACCGTAGGGACTGGCAAGATGTCCACGAGACAGGAGCGTGAGCTCGGTCTGGAAGGCCAGCACAGCTACGTCGTGCTAGATATGAAAGAGACGGACGATGACCGATTACTCCTCATCAAAAATCCTTGGGTTGAGGGGAAAGGGTGGCGCGGTCCCCGACCGGCCACAGCTCCGATCATCAACACGTCGTCTTCTAGTGCAGTTTCCAGGACTGGAACAGATGCGCCGGTTCCAGACGGTGCTCTTTCGTTGGATAAGCCTCATCCTACAACATTCTGGATTGGGCTTGAACAGGTCATTCAACATTTTGAGAGCCTGTACCTCAACTGGAACCCAGGCTTGTTTTGCTATCGCCAGGACATCCATTTCGAGTGGAAGATTGAGAGTCAGCACGCAACTGGCAGCTGTATCGAGAAGCATCCACAGTTTTCATTTCGGTCCAAGGAAGCCGGTGTAGTCTGGTTCCTATTGTCTCGCCATTTCCGCGATGCACCCAAAGATACGACAGACACACCCGCCTACTTCAATGATGGGAGCATTCGACCGGAGACCCAGATGCACACTCCTGGTGAGCCACTGAAGGGATACATGAGCATCTACATTTGCAATGGCAATGGGTACCGGCATTACATCAAGGATACGTGCCTCGAAAGTGGCCCATACGTAAACACACCCCAGAGCCTGCTTAAGTGGGAGTCTGATGGGAACGAGACATACACCATTGTCATTGACCAGGATGAGCTCCCTGCTTCGCTATATACGTTTTCCTTGTCGGCGTTTGCCAATTCGAACATCATGCTCGAGCCTGCTACTCATAAATATCCGATCCAGAAGACCGAGGTAGGTGAATGGACAAAGAACACGGCTGGCGGTAGCACCAGCTCAGCGAGATACTTTGAGAACCCGCAGTACACATTGGAAATCCGGGAGAGGAGCTCTCTGGCAATGATGCTCACGAGCGCCAACCATGCTCATCCCCTCCACGTGAAGCTGGCTCTCGGTTACGGAAAGAGGCTATATCGAATCCAGAGCCGAGATGTTCTTGTGGATTCCGGTGACCACCGCGGAAGATGCGTATTTGCAGAAATCAAGGACCTGCAGCCCGGATTATACACCATCATATGCTCCCTGTTCGAGGCTGGCGTAGTTGGGGACTACCTGTTGCGAGTGGACAGTACCCATGATTTTGTAATAAAGCAGATTCCACGGGACGGGGCAGGGCTGTTGGCCATGAAGCTCTCGCCAGCCTGCTTTGGGCCTGAAGTGAACAGGCTGGCCACTCCGCTTGTCCCCCGTCGTCTGGCAGCATACACAGTTGTGGCTCGATTCCTCAAGGCAACAAGCCCGCGCTCGCACGACCTGGGAATGCTTGCTCGCAGCCCACTGCGGCTGAGCATCGAACTGGGAAGAGGACCAGAGCGCAAGTTCTTGGTCACGAGCGAAGGGGGAGAATATGCAGACTCAACGATGGTCCGCACCGAGAGCATCCACTTGGATCCTACGCTGGGAATTCAAGGCGATTTGTGGCTAGTCCTGGACAGGCTGTCTGGCCCAGGGGGTCCGGTGGAGGAATGGTATGAGGTAGAGATATTCACGGACATGCCGCAGGCATGTTCCATAGGCGTCTGGAGGGCTTGGGACGACTGAGGAGGGCGCCGTGATTTGGCACGATCCATGGTATCCATCTCGAGGAGGCGGCGTTTGCGGACAGCGGGCGCAAAGCGGCGTGCGGGCACAAGCAGTTTCGCGTCGATTTCCGCGACCTCGCGCTGGGGAGGACCTGGTGTGTGGGCGCTGCTTTTCCGACTGGCGTCTCAGCGTGCGCTATTCCATCACACGCAGCCATCAGGCTGCGCCCACGCAATCACGCGGAGGGTGCAACTGGTTTCCCATAGACGAATTCCCATGGCAGAATGCAGGCGGCCCTGCAGCTCCATGTAATGGTGGGCTCGAAATGGAAAAGGTTTGGCATGCTGCTATGCCCATGCAAGCAATAGCCACGCGCCCTGACGCTTCGTGTTGCAATGATTGGATGAAGTTTCACCGCCCACGCGGCGTTTCAAGACGTGCATGTTGAGATATCGCCGCTGATATGAAGATTATGCCTGCCGGCACAGACGAAGATGCTGCCGTCTTCGCGAAGAGGATTTTGAGGTTATTCGGTGGCCGCTCCCATCTCAGCATCCCCGCCGCCCTCCATTCCAAGCCCCGATAAGATTCTCGTGTTACTTATCAGCGCAATACGTCAGAGCGTTCTTTGCGCCAAGCCCAGACGAACGGTAGCTCCATCCGTGCCTCCACCTCCCTTCTTCAACGACGACATCGCAGCGCCTGCTAGACCTCACATACACGCTTTTCCGCAGTCCCGCGCCCTTTCTGCTGCCTTTGCTTGCTGAAATCTCTACCTCCCATGGCGGATACCACCGCACCCGTCACAGACGCCCCGCCGTCCCTTTCCGCGCCCACCTCCTCAACCGAGCCGTCGAGGGCGCCCACGCCTGCAAATGCGCCTGTCGAGAAGCATCCGGATGAAAGCTCCAAGCTCAAGACGTTCCTCGGGGTTCTGAGGAGGTAACGTAGCACCACCAATCACCCGCTTGCAGCGGAAGAACCACCATTGGGCTTGAGGACTGGCGGCTAACACTGCATTTGCACTGCAGATTCATAGGCGTCTCCGATCTCGCCGCTGTCCGCTTCTCCCTCCCAGCTCAACTCCTTGAGCCCACACCGAACTTGGGTATGTCCCTCGCCACTGCACTGCACTGCACTGGCTGCTTTGTCCGACAGCCTCGTGCACTGCACTCGGAATAGGGCTAACACAACACAAAGAGTACTGGCACTATCTGGACAGGCCGGAGGCTTTCATAAGGTCAGCATATGTCGGACTACACTTTGGAAATCTGTTGGCGCTAACAGCCATAGCATCGGCGACTCGGACGAGCCCCTTGGGCGTATGCTAGGGACGCTGCGATTTTGGTTTACGAAGGACTTGGTACGCGACGTGTGAATTTCTGGTCAAAATTGTAGGACTGATTGGGGTGCAGAAATATGTCAAAGGCAAGCCCTGCAAGCCATACAACTCCACATTGGGCGAGTTCTTCAGGGTGAGCCCCTCTTCGCCTCCAAATCTTCCTCTACTGACCCTTGCAGTGCAATTGGCAGGTCGAAGACACCTCCCCCCCAATCAAGCATGCCTCCATTTCGGCCCCCTCCAGCAGCGCCGTGAGCACCTCTGGCGAAAAATTTGTCAAGGTCTCCTACCTCACCGAGCAAACGTCCCATCACCCTCCAGTCTCCGCATTTTACATCGATTGCCCTGAGAAGGGCATCACCGCGAGGGGCTTTGATCAGTTGAGCGCCAAGTTCACTGGCACGAGCATCCGAGTCATCGCCGGCGCACACAACATGGGCATCTTCATCACATTGCAGAACCGCGACAATGAAGAATATCAGCTCACGCATCCGGCGGCATATCTGGGCGGGTTGCTAAGAGGTAGTTGGATTCTCGTAACCATAGAGAGCTTGCCAGAGTGCTAATGCATAACAGGATCGCTCAGTGTTTCCGTCGCCGACTCCTGCTACGTTACTTGTTCCAAGACGAAGATAAAAGTTATTCTTCAATACCTTGAGGAGGGATGGCTCGGGCGGACACAGAACAAGGTTGAGGGTGTTGTGTTTACGTACGACCCGGATAATGACACCAAGACCAAAATCAAGGAGGTGCCAGACAAGGACGTATTGGCGAGGATAGAAGGATGTTGGCAAGACAAGATCTACTACACACTTGGGAACCAGCCCTTCAACAAGTCCTCGGTAAGCAAAAAGCCCCTAGGGTTGAAAAGAAATCAGAGGCTGACAGTTCTGCTAGGAGAAAATCCTCCTCCTCGACCTGAATCCGCTCTTCCCCGTTCCGAAGATCATCCCTCCGATCGAAGAACAGCTTCCCAATGAGTCCCGCAAGTTCTGGGAAGGCGTCACAAATGCCATCGTCAACAAGCAATATTCGCTCGCCACAACGCTCAAGCAAGAAATCGAAGAGAAGCAACGGGCGAAGGCCACGGAACGGAAAGAACAGAATAAGAACTGGCAACCACGTTTCTTCACCGGCGCGCTCACACCCGTCGGAAGGCCTGCACTCACGAAGGATGGCGAGGAAGCGCTCAAAGGACTGCATGAGGACAAGTTCGTCCTAGAACCTAACAAGGAACTCGGAGCATAGGACAGCGGACGAACCAGCTGGATAGATACGTGTATTCGTTTTGGAGGGAACGCGTCGGGTAACATCTAACGGAGTCTATATGTGTGGCACATTCATTTGGCCATGATTGGGAGCGTGGTAGTGGTGGATACCTGCTGCACCACACCACTGCATGTCTTGTGTGCGTTTATCATTCAGCATTTGGCGTTTTGCTTCGAAGTTGATATGTGACGATAGCGGATACACGAGCGCGTTGTTTCGGGTTCTCTGCTCTACTGTATGTGCTATAAACTTCCTGATTTCTAGCAGGGGTGTTTGCATAGTTCGAATTAATTGATTAGACGATCGTTAAACGGTTTCTTGCTTGATTATCGAACACTCCAGACACACTTCCCACTTGAAACTCACGAGCCACGATTTATGTTAAACCTAAAGCATTACATCCCAGATGACTTCTTCGATGTCATGCATTTGAGGTAAGACACAGTGGCGCCTATTGGGAGGGGGGCGCGGAGTGTGCAATGTCCCTCGCATTTTCCGCTTTTCCATCTTCCTTCGTCCCTTTATCCCTTACTCTTCATCTCTTCTATTTACTCTCTCCAAATGTCTTTAATATTCTGTTGGGACTTTAGATATTGGCTCGTCTGTCAAATAGACGAATGGAGTCTGAGATGTCTTATATATACTTCCTTCCCGCGTGATTATGGTGTGTTGCGAAGTTGCAGACTAGGAGAGTGAATGGTTTCCGCGCTAATAATGTATGCTTCGCGCATATACGTTTTAAATTTCTCCTCTGATCTTATACAAGACAGCACCAATCCTGCCACCGTCTAATTTCCATAATTGCAGGTTCCACGCTTCCTTTAGGTGCTCCGTGCAGCTTGTACGAGTCCTCGCAACTGTGTGCTTGAGTCCATATTTTCTTCTCCCCAACGACAAGCTTTAGCGACAGTCGAGACTTTCTAGCTCAAAATATTGGGATTTTCGATTTTTGGAGATCTATGGAGAGGGTCAACTCATGCAGAGATTCAAGCTATAAAGAGTTGACAGCAAGAACGTGCGACTCTACACCAAAATTGCTAAACTAATCAATGTAAGCAAGGACGCTATACGGTCATGTGGGCATACCACTGACTGATCAGTCCGTCTCTCATATATCAACTGTACATATCGCACACAATACACATCGTGTTACCCTCTTACCTGCTTGCGATGTCTTTATGATGAATCTATTTTTTTTCACGATACTTTCTTGAGATAAAAGCAATCTGGACTCTTTAACCTTTAAAATCACATAGTAATTATGTTATTATTTTTTGTGAAACCAACTCGGGTCGGAACAGAAAATCGGAATTTTGTATTGTCACGTGTTGCACGTTTCCTACCATGTGTCCTATTCTAGCTAGCTCACCCTTCATGGGCATATATATTCGTCGTGCGAGCAGTCAGCTCTTCACGGCTTTCACGCTCTTTATAAACGCTTCCCATCAAACAGTTGACTTCCGCTTCTCACTCGTGACATGTACACAACGAAGAATTACTGGCTGTTTAGAGACTGTTGGTGGAACAAAAAATTGCCGGAATTTATCATATCCATTCAACATATACCAAAAAGAAGACAACTTCAATCAAGGAAACAGTTACCTGTACTGTATCCGTGACCACAATAAGGACGCCTGAGGCTGAATCTGAGCAAGGCCGAAGGCAGTACTCGTGCTAACCAGTAATCTTTCCGGTTAGCAACAGTTGAAGTCCCTTCAGTGGTAGTGACTGCATTAACATCGCTAGAAGCTACTTCTCTACCTTCATCGGCAGAATTGTCCTCTCTAACTTCCCAATAAGACTTTTCCTTGTTTCTTCCTGACCAAGCAAGATCTTCTCAGGTTCATACTACTTGTATCCCAGCTCACAGAGATATACATACTTAATCTTTGTAGCTTCAGCCTCTTGTCCGATCTTGGTGTACAAGCGGGCCAGTGCTGCGGTGTCGACTCCAATGGTGTCCTCGTGAAACTAGTGAAGAAAGCTCAAGATCTCTCCCGTTGAATAACACTTCAGACTCAGTTCACTACTGACGCTGAATTTACGTCATTGTAAAAAGGAATAGATTCTTGTTGTTTGATTAAGGCTTAAGTGTTTGGCTTATGAATAGAGGCAGCCAGAAGCAAAAGCCACGTAAGGACGAGGTTACTGAGTCCACGACACATAGTGGAGAAGGGCAGAGATCTGAATGCGCTTTGAGGTGAGTAGTTTCAAGCAAGATTTGCAGAAATGCCAGTCGTTGGTTCAGGAGCCACTGAAAGGGACATGTTTGGTGAGACTAAAAATGCCTCTTCTAGAAGAAGAAGGCAGCTAGGATCGAATAGCTATTTGATGGTATCCGTGGTGTCGCTGACCGCTTTTGAGCTGGCTAGCTCGGCAAACCGCCACCCTTACTATAGGTATTTTCGAGTTTACGCGGATTGCCTCCCTATCACCAACTACATCGATGTCCCGAGCTCAATATTGGACGCGGGGGAGTAACAAAGCACACTTGAGAAAATTGCATGTCGTATTGAAGAGCAAGCAAAATAATAGTTGTTAGGGAGGTTGCAAATCAGAAATCAAAGTCATCATGTCCAAGAACCGTTTAGGATACCCCTACTATTACAGCTCACCTCTTCGAGTTAATCTCCTCCCACTGGACGCCGACCCACTCCTCTACGTATCCAACCTCTCCCTCCGAAACATCACTTGGCTTACAGTCTCTGCCGCATACGCCCAGAACAATAGTGCCCCACTCCATGCCATCGATGCTCATCTCTTCTGCTTCGAGCTCGGTGATGGCATGTGGGGTCAATTGGACTTCAAAGACTCTGTCACCACCGCAGTTCTGACATCGTGGAATTCCTACGCCTCCTTTTGAACCGGTTGTTGTGACCTTCACGTTTGATGACGAGCCGTGCTCCGAATGAGGTGCGAGAAGCTTTCCCACAGCGTCGCTGTCGCTGTAGAGTAGTGGTTTGCCCTTGAATTCGTAGCGCAAAACTTGCTCTGCGTTCTCCCCTATTCGATCTGCAAACTTTTGGAAAGTCTTATCAATCGAGCTTTCATATACGTCTTTGTCTTCCTTGCCGCTTCCACCACTACCCTCCATGTCGACATCCACCCCTCGTGCGCTTTCTGGTATTTGAGGTGTAGAGGGTGCATCTAGAGCCTCGTACTCGGCGTCGAGATGGTATAGAGGGTATGCGGGCGGAAATGAGATTTGCGGGGGCCACGGCTCGTGTGGACGAGGAGGTTGTGTAGAGGGAGCTGGGGAGGAGAGGCGGACTTTCGAGGCAAATGTTTCTGGCAGTGCTATGGTAGCTTTGGGTTCTGCATCATCGGGCGTTACTTGAACAGTAGGGGTTGGCGTGGTGAGTGGGTTTGCAACGATAGATGACGAGGAGAATGGGTTTGTGGCTGCTTTGCCGTTTGGCGCTGATGAGAATGGGTTGGCGAAGGGATTCGCAGGCGCTGCTGTATTGCTCTTCGTCACTCCAAACAGCGACTCTCCAATCCTGGGCTGAAGCGTCTCAACTTCTTTCTTCTGCTCTACCTTCTTCTCCACCTTCGCGCTTGACTTGCTTCCTGCACCCTTGGCAATCCGCACTCCCCGTATGCCCCTCACGCTCCCCTCCTTCCGCCTACATGTCTTCCGTCGACAACTCCAGATGTACAGCCGTCTCTCGTGGCCGGGGAATTGTTCAGGCAGGTCGCCATTGAGCTCGAGGAGGAGGCTTAGGTAGTCGTTGCATACTTTGCATTTTGCGAGTGCACCAGTCGGGGGTGTCTTGTTGTCGATCCAGCTCTGGATGTGAGTATCAGTAGTAGGCTCAGGCAGTGACCATGGGCGCAGTTACTGGTTGGCCGCCGATGTGGGATATGGTGTCGCCAGTGGACTCTTTCGATGCATACCCAAGCAGTACATTGGTTTCGGTGTATTCTTCGCCCTCGTCAGAGGAGTCGCTATCATATGGCGGCATGGTGAGTGTTAATTTGTTTGAATCGAGGTGGGGAAGTCACCATTAATTTTTTTTGGGCTATGATGGTGGGGTGTGGCGCTGCGCTCATGTGGCTGTGCATATCGCTTAGTAATTTTCGCACGCAAATTCGGCAGTCTCAAACACCACACAGCTCCCTCTCCGTCACACATCCACCAACTACACCATGGGTGCCCCCTTCGACCTCGCGCCAGAGCGGCCCGAGCACATCGACCAGATCCTCAATGGCCTCGACCGCTATAACCCCGAGACCACAACTGTGTTCCAGGACTACGTGATGCAGCAGTGCGAGAACCAGACATATGACTGCTACGCCAACCTCGCCCTCCTCAAGCTGTACGTGCTGCCCTTCTTTCTGCACTTTTCTCTCCCATTTCGTGATGATAAAAAATTCAACGTTTCCTATTACCCGAGGGACTGGAGATTGAATCCCTCCGCCCGCTGACGTCTCCATTATTAGCTCTATCTGAAAGCTTTCTTTTCCCTGTGCGTGTCTTTATCTTCGTGCATTTTCTGCGCTGACACCCGCGTGACTGCAGTTACCAGTTCAATCCGCACCTCAACCGCGACGAGACCATCACCAACATCCTCGTCAAGGCCCTAACCGTCTTCCCCGACCCCGACTTCTCTCTCTGCCTTTCGCTCCTCCCCACATACGTTCTCGCGCCCCTCTCGACTTCCTCGCACACACCTGCCGCCGGCGATGCGCCTCTCTCGGAAGCTGTGCAGAAGCTCAACATACTCAACAACTTGCTGGCCGGCGCAGATTACGCTGCTTTCTGGGCGACATTAGACTCGGATGACCTGTATGCCGACCTGGTTGCTGATGTGGCAGGCTTCGAGGAGCTGATGCGGGTACGGATCGCGGCAACTGTCAGCCAGTCCATCCGGGAAGTCGACAAGGGCCTCCTGGAGTCATGGCTCAACCTCCAGGGTAACGGCTTCGACCACTTTGTGGGGAGTGTGTGCGGGTGGAATGTCGACGGTGCGAAAATTAAGGTTCCGATTAATAAGGACAACGAGGCGAAAGGAACCGTGGTGAGGGAGAACGTCAAGTTCGACCGTAAGTTTGCCTGTGTGGTATTTCGATGAGATGGTTCACTAACCCTTTGCGCAGAATTCGCGAGAATAGTTAGGCGCGCGTACGAACAACCAGCATGATCATAGACGAATGACACGTGAGACGAGACGATATCTATGCGCCCTGGCCTGGGAACAGGATGGGCGGGGACATTGGCGTTTGGAGAGGTTCTGGGATGGCATAGTGGCGTGCAGACATCATGTCAAAATATGCTCGGCCCATAATCGGGTGCGAACAATAAGAGACGAATCTTAAAGATTCAGGTTATACCCCTCAGCCTATCAGTGCAATCAGCCTCTCCCAACATGCCCGTCGCAGCAAATGGGGACCAAGATGCAATCTAATACTTCGACATGGCGATAAACCCAACGGCACTGCATCAATTCAACGAATTTTTATTCATCAACTCTGTAACCTCCGCGCTTTTCCCTGCCGAAACCCTGAATGCAGCTCCTGCAATTCGCTTTGATACTGCACAGTATTCATCAGGCCAAGTCGTGTAGACCATGAAATTCGAAGGATCAAAACCGCGGCACATCTGACGTATCGGGAGGCGGTTCTTAAATACTGAGCATTTTAACTCACGCTCGCACCAATTCTTCATCATTGCGCCATGTCACAGTTGTCTTGCCCAGAATTCCGGGCAATTTACACCTTGTCTTTCCCCGCAGCATCCCCTTACCCCTCTGATCTGCATATATTATTCCAAACTATCACAAATCACTTTCTTCTAGACACGCCGCTGTGGTTTGCCAAACCCAAAATAAGCTCTAGTGATTAGTGTTTCCCTTCTCCGGTTGCCTGCTCTTCTCTTGGCTCCTCTTGGCTCCTCGTATAGTATAGCTCGGTAAGATAAATGTCCATAATGGTCTCAGCACCAACAACTCCCGGGTGACCCGTCATTCTACCGGTCTCTAAGCTCTCCTCCGGCTTCATTTGCAGTTTACATCACTTGCAGATAAACAGCAGACACGAAGACGCCAACGACAAGGAGATACGGCTCTGGGATTGGATGGTCAAGCCCGGGCACCCTGTTTCATTTGGGATAAGATGAAGAGGACTGTAATGATGCCATCTG
This sequence comes from Beverwykella pulmonaria, assembly GCA_001599595.1. NCBI lineage: Eukaryota > Fungi > Ascomycota > Dothideomycetes > Pleosporales > Melanommataceae > Beverwykella > Beverwykella pulmonaria. The sequence continues at coordinate 948,404 of BCHH01000004.1, forward strand.
TGATAGCTCACACAAAGTTTTGTCTTTGGTGGAACTCCTTCATCACCACCAGGAGTGAAGAGTGCATCCGTGTAACGGGGTCTTCGCCAGGCCTGCCGGGCGGTCGGGTAGATCAGTTCCTATATACGCGAGTTACTACACTACATTGAATGCTGTTATAGTTTTCAATGCCTGATCTTTTGCTAGCGTGGCGGAACGGTCTAGTGCGCGGTTACAGTCCGGCTCAGTGGGCCTTTACTTAAACTGCTCGTTCGGCAGGTGCCAAACATTCGCGAACAAAGCACGGGTTCTAAACTATCCACCATGCTGGGACACCTCGCGAGCCTCACTGCCCTTGCGGCCCTCCTACCTCAGACTCTCGCTCAAACATGCGCGACCATCAACCCGGCCCAAGCTCCAACCTTCGCTTCGGGATACTCTGGCCGCGTTGTCATGAATGGTCTCAAGAACCCGCGCAGCATCATCTTCGACAACCAGGGCAACATCTTGACCACCGAGCAGGCTGCATACGGCGTTCGCTACATCACCTTGACTGACAATGGGGGCACAAATGTCTGCGTGAATTCCAGCAAACAGCTCATCGCCGACTCCTCCATCAACCACGGCATCACACTCACCCCAGACGGCAAAACACTGTTTGTCTCGTCGTTGACAACAGTCTGGTCCTGGACCTACGACGGCACCACAGGCACCGTGTCCAACAAAAAGGTCGTGATCCAGAACATGCGTAACGGTGGTTACCACCTCTCCCGCACCCTGCTCGTCCCCAAAGCCTCACCGGGAATCCTCCTCGTTCAACGGGGCTCAGACGGCAATATTGACACGCCTGCAGGCGAAATTACGACCGGGCGCTCCCAAATCCGTGCTTTCAACATCTCTACCATACAAACCACCGCCGTCGACTACACAGCCGGTGAAGTGCTCGCCTGGGGCTTACGTAACACCGTAGGTGTTGGCGAGGATCCACGTGGTGGCATCTGGTCAGTGGATAATGGTGTCGACGACATGGCTCGCGATGGCAAGGACATTCACAACACGAACCCATGCGAAGAACTCAATTACCATGGGCAAGTCAACAACACCGCCGATCCAGCCCGTGGCAAGCACTATGGGTACCCTGACTGCTTCTCTGTCTGGGATCCCTCTGTCCTCCCAGGGAATCTAGCCCAGACGCTCAAAGTTGGCCAGCCCTTTGTCATCGGGACGCCATCAGGTCAGAATACAGATGCAATGTGCCAATCGCGTCAAGCACCCAAGCTCTGTTTCCCCTCGCACACCGCGCCACTGGATATTAAGTTCAATGCTAATGGCACCGCCGCGTACATCCCGTTCCACGGATCCTGGGATAGGTCCCCTCCAGATGGGTACAGATTGAGTAGGGTGGCGTTTAACCCCGAGACGGGCATGCCAATTGAACCGAGTACTAGTACCACGGCGGCGTTTGATATCATGTGGAATGCGGATACGGGCGCGTGTCCGAATCGGTGCTTTAGGCCTGTTAATGTGGCATGGGGACCGGGACTAGAGGCGAGGTTGTTTATGACTAGTGATACTACGAATGAAATCTGGGTAATTGGGGGTGCTGCTTAGATGGCGGATAAGGGGATTCAAAAAGCGGAGCAAAGACGAAGGATGATAAAGATGGAACTATGGAAATTAACGTCTTATGTGTAGATCATGAGATATATATGGACCACTGTTGTTTTCGGTATTTTGGTGATGAGCACGCAGGATACGCGGTCTTTAACGGTGATCCGTGGTAGCTCATCCAAGTGAGTACATGTGTTTGATCGTCATTCATTGTCATAGGATTTGAGACACTTTTACCACAAGCGAAGGAATTAAGGTGAGTCATCATCTCGCGTCAGTGGCTCTGAGCGAAGACTCGAATATCTAGGGCGAAGATCTGTCTCGCCTTCGGACTACATGAAACCGACCGAGTCTATAGTATTTACTTTGTGCTGCATTTAAATTTGACGAAAGTCTTTCCCTGGAGATGACAGCCTGGAGGCCACCACAGGAGACATCTTCATGTCTCGAGCGTCGATAAGGGTTTTTCCGATCTGTTGGTCTACAATGGGCCACGATTATGAAAGGGGAGAGTCAGATTATGTTTTCTACAAGGCCGATTTGATTGATTTTCTCGTGGCAAAGTACTTAATTCGCTAGCCTACAGTTAGCCCGGTTTATCTAAGACGGAAAGCTTGATCGAAGTCTTAAAGATGATTCTTTGTCTTCTGTCTGTGTATCCGATTCAAATTCATTAATTCATTCTTTTCGTCGCTGAGATTTGAGGAAGCGTCATTGTATATTGGAGGACATGTCTGATCGTGCGTTCCTGCCGATGCATAGTCTTCGGGATTGATTGCTCGTATTAGTCTTAGCGCGCACATCTATCTATTTTCTCTTAGAAATTTAGGAATGGTTTCCAAGCAGGGACTAGAATAGGTACTACTGCATATACCAGAAGGGGTTTTGCATTTCCTTCTATCGAAACAGTCCATAGAACTTAATCGTCGTCATCGAGAACATGGCAACTATGTCCGTTCTCAGCGTCCTCCGATTTACTGCATTTATGCTTTGGGGCATGGTGGGGCCATGAGCGCGCTAGAAATACCAATCCTCTGCATTAACCAAGCAAGGAGGCATCATTGGGTCATGAGGTAGTACGGCCCTTTTGAAGGCATCCCAGAAACCATGATTTGGCGAATGTCGGACCGTTCACACCTTAACGTAGTCATCCTGTTCAATTTCTTTAACCAGAGAAGCCAAGGCACGCCGTCATATTTTTCACGCTAGGTATTAAAGTGGTCGAGCTGTTGTGAACCAAGGAGTTGATCGTTGTTATAAGACTTGTAATAGTTCTTGCTAGACCCAAACTTGACGCCACCTCTCGCGCATCCTTGGAGGTCTTTCTGACACATGGAGGGATTCTAGACTGGTGAAGGAAAAGCGAAGCTGAGGCTAAATTTCCTGGAATGCTCAGAACCATTTGTATCACCATTCATAATATATGGTCCTCGAATCCGTACCGGCTTGCGGCCGTCACTAGATACTCTACATAGTCCAAGGAAAGATTGCTGATCCTCGCAATGACCATCAGACTATGGATAAGGTATAACTCTTGTAGGGTTGAACGATGTGACATGATCCAATCTCGCTGCCAGTTATAGGAAATTTAGTACACAAGGAGACGCAGACATTTCAGTCTCGGGGAGTGGTCACTTCGAAGGTCGATTTTCGGGAAGATCTCAGCAGTCTATGCTATAAGTCAACGAGGCTTAGGGCAGATGTGTGGCCTATGAATGACTCATAGTCTCATTGGGATCCTCATTTAATGGAGCGTTTTCTGAACAGCATCCAAATTCGAAGTGGAGCCCAAGACATTTAGCCTTTTGCATGCTGGTTATAAACCATACGCTCGACGTAAATGTGCGGGCCCACACGGATATAAGCTTCTTGAAGTCGAGACCATGAATCGACTAGAATCTGGCTATTCGCCAACAGAGGCTCGAGTGGGCTGCTTTCACCCGCATATTCACGGAAGTGGCTCCGCCTCCATATCTCAGTCCACTCCTTTTGTAGATACGTTCGCCTCCCTATTGGGCGTAAAGCGAGATATATTGGAAGTTTGAGGATTGACTACAGTTCGCTGATCTAGGCCAATTCGCTACGCAATTTTGTTCGGAAAAAGCTTAGGTAAATTCAGTCGTAACAAAATGTGACGCTCATTCGGCAAGTCTGTAATTGTCGCCGCCATTTTTAGACTTGTGGGCTTACCCACACGATTCTGGTGATGGCCAAAAGGATCGAGCCAGACATGTACAGCCTATCACAGTTGACAGAGTGGGCTGAAAGGGTTGTCGAGAGGATTGTGGGGATTTAATGAAAACACGTTGTGAGAAATGGACTCGTGGGTTGCACCAAGACCATGCTAAAAGTTTGAGGAAGCTGTGGTTGTGATAAACGTGGAGGCACGTGACTCTCACTTTCACCGCAGGTGACTTGTTGAAAGAGTTTTCTATTGGAAAACTGTTCGGCATAAATATACGTACTACCAATCTCGTAAAATGTGCCATTTGGGATATACAACGTCTTACCAGGTGCAACAAGGCAATGTATAGTGCAGACAATCCTTTTGGCGACTGCCCAAAAGGGAGTATGTTCACCCGGCAAATGTCCATTCGGTCTGTCAATGCAATCAGGCACTGTAGGAACTATCCAAAATTTTGCGCTCATTGGGCTGGAGTACTTCCATTATGATCAGAATGACTGGAACACGAAATGTGATCTTGCTTCCGTTGTGGTACTTTTACAATAATGTAGTATGTCGTGATTCGCTTCCTAACTCCTATGTACACATCTCATGGGTACGTCTCTAGAGAGGTAGTCTTCGCTCTCTAGGTTCGCGCAAGAGTAAATAGCTTGAAATACGGTGGACCGGGAATATCTCACAAAGGAACTGGATTCAGTGTATCTGCGAGTGCTACATACAAGTTTATATCGATCAATAGATGCAGGGTCAACGCTTTGCTTTAAATTTTGTAATGACAGGGAAATGTGATCTAAGGAACGTGGGATTGTTCAACATGACAGGCAGACTGGATGTGTGACCTAAAATTCAAACACCAAATAAGGTCACGTGTTTTATAAGTTTCACCGCTGCCTTTGCTGGTTAATTCCCCTAGCATAGGTATACGGAGTCATCGTGCGAGCTATCAGCCCGCCACGACTTCTACACTCCTTGAATACACATCGATCCTTTGGACGATTGACTGCAACCACCATACATGACATGTAGTTTCACTAAGGGTTGATTATCAACTACGAGACAAATTTGACTGAGCTACCGTCGGGGTAGATAAGTGAGGGTTGCTAGAATAAGTGCAAGGCTAGCTTCTTTTGTGACTGCGAGAATTCACTCACTTATTTTGAAGAGGTTGTCAACGCTGAGAGACTGTCGATTCGGTCGATCCTGTGTCAGATAAAAGGATGGGTGATCAATGAACGCCTTCACCGTAATCAATATGCTACTTATTATTGCGGCAGGATCACGATTTTTCAAGATGCACCAGAAGCGTCTAGGGGTGCTGCAGTTTTGGAGTGCTGGTACATGAAGATTGGAGACGTAGGCGCGGCAAACAGACCAAGGGAATGAAGTGAATGGGAGAGAGAGGTACGTAATCTCTAACTTAGTCTCTGCCTCGGACTCTGCTCTAACCTTGAGGGAATATGTAACGTTTTGCACCAAAATAGCCGCTGTGTGTTGACTATATTTGCCTTATCTTCGTCATTTCATCTTCCTTGAGGATGGAGATAATGAAAAGATGGAATTAATCGATGAGAGAGCATCTATAGCAAGTGTAAGGATGGAACTACTATCGTGCACGATAACATAGGTGCCCAAATGAAATCTTGAGGAGACTTACCATGTGAGTTTAACTGGTGATAAATACTTCCTCCAGTCATTAACAATGGCTTATAGCCGGCACGTCCTACCCTGAGACAATAAATCCCATTCTGACTATCCCAGAAGTTGGGTGAAAGCCAAGGGTGCTCTATTGTTCAAGGAATTGTTCAATGACTTAGCCGACGAGTTACATCGCAAAATTCTGGACTATTGCGATGAGGCACGCTTGGCTGCTTCTCGGCTGATCTGCAAACGGGTCTCGGTGATCTCTATAGAGTTTGAGCCTATGTATGTGAGCTGCTTGATTTTACCGGATGGTAAATCCTAAATCACAATGCTGGCTGCTGGGAGCTTCGGCATTACCACCCCCCCTCCAAACTCCTATCGGGATTAGACAGCGTTCTGTAAGCCCAGGCCACACACCGCCACGTGGATGTGCCACTGATCAATCATTAATCAGTCCGTCATATATATATATATAAGCTGTACATATCTCACATATACATGCAGACACATAATACACATCTTACCCCATCTCACCCTCACCCTGCTTACGCGTTCAGTGTCTGCGTCTAGGTATCTTTGTAGCAGAGCGTTCATCGGCCGTGGATATGAATGAAGAAGACGAGCCAAGCTTTAATCAACGTCGTCTCCTAGAGCCTAAGATCTCGGATCTTACAAGGGTGACTACCGAGCTAGACGATTACCGGGTTGTGTACCCGACTCTAGATCCGAACAAGACGAGCTTCCTCCATCTGCGTGAGCTCAGCGTGCGCAAATTCCTGTACTATAAGGATAGCCAGCTACACTAGATCACTAGGCAACACTCTGTCATCACGGTGCAATTAGTCAACTGTGCGATTATCACTTCATATTCACGATTATGACCGCGGCTTGATCTCCTTAAACATAGAAGGAGATTCGGGAGATGCTGCGGTATTAACCTGGCTGTACTCAATTCTCGAAACTTGAGCTTGTTGGAGAGTTGAGGGTGCTCCTCCTATCTAGGTGGAAAAAGCACGGGAGGGGTACGAAAAAGATCCACTATTCCTCTTTTTACTGTCATTTCCCTACAGTACGTCAGACGGTATCATTTATACCCATTTCTTCAAGATAGAGTAGTACAAGTCAATAAACAAGTCGTTATAACTAGATATTTTCGTCATTATGGGGGGTCAGTTAAACAAAATGCTTGCATACTAGCAACACAGTTAACCCATATTTGTGGTCGGAATAGAGGAAACGTGAGAGTAAATCTGCGGCTTTGTGGTTAACATTCAGAGTAGAGTGTGTCTTGTGAGTCTGAGAGCTTCGTATACTGGACTCTAAGAAAGGCTCGACTAGCTTGAATGTGGTTTAGAAAATCCTTCTTACGATCTCGAAATCTATGAATTACTCGTCACAGGTATACTGCCATGACGAGATAGTACTATTCCAGATGGTGGGCGTAAATGTTTAACTTTCGTAAATACTCTATAACCTGGGTACGAGATTCTTAAAGCTAAGAAGGCGACGAGGTTGAAATCTAGAATGGTGGCAAGCTGACTGGAGTAGACAATGCGTGTTTACAGACGAGGCCTTTACAGCCAACGCCAATTGTACTTTGCATGAAATAATATCCCATCAGAGAAAAGACCCGTGGTCGAGGCTTGTTCCACAGGGAGGGCTTGGCGTTGCAGGTTGGTGGTGCGGTGACCTGTTCAAAGTTGCCTCAAATATAAGTCAAGTTTTCTCTAGAACCTTCCAGGTGGATCCTGTTTGGAGTATTCTCTCCCAAAAAAATTCGAAAGTTCCCAGTGATTGGAATGATTGGGCTGGGACGTTGGCTCGGAGCTCGCCACCAGAAGGCTTCGGCGTAAGGTCGAAGAGGCGTGCCATGAGGACGAAAATCTCGGGAAGTTGAGCCGCATATGAAGCGAACTTTGTGGCAATCCTTCATACAGTTATATACTTCAACAGCATGCCCATTTCAATTCCAAGAAGCCAAAGTTTTAACATTCTCGGGTACTCCTCAGCGCTAAAATTCGAGACGATTTACTTCATAAGGCAAAGTGTAAAAGTGACGAAACTTTCGTCACGTTGCTGCCGAATAACGTACCCGAGACGTTCGACCGTACCCTGGACTCTGGACCAAGTATCGCAAGTTTCATGGTAATCTTTTAGAAACCCTCGAATCGACAAGGTAGAATTTTTCGATACTGCTGACTGTTAGCGCCGTTAGACCATATTTGACTAAACCGGAACGTCTGGCCGAGAATAGTGTTTTCGAACAGGCCTCGCTCTCTGTCGAACTTCACAGATGGGAAAGCTTCGCTCCAAGAGCGGTTGGTTAGTCACAGTCCTGGCCGGTGTCACAGACGACTGATATCCTCCATAAAGCATGACATGTCGAACCCGGCGCGTAAAGTGTAAGGACTCAGAAGATCCTCAAATCTCGCATTCTAATGACAAGAAGGCGACGAAACAAGGCCGGTGTGCGGACAGTGCAGCACCAAAAGTCGGCTTTGCCAGTGGGAACCGACGCATACTACATTCAAAGGATACCGGCCAAGGGGGGGTTCCTCGAGTGCTACACCAGACGAACGCGAGGACGGCGGCGCTGCTGCTGCTGCTGATGGAGGCGAGGAGGAAGAGCGCAGTCCATTTAGCTTTAACGCGCTCACCCGCACGGAACGGAACAACAGCAGCACCGGGCTAGCCGAGGGCTCCGAGCGGGTTTTGTCGACGGCATCATCGCTGCTGCGGCACCAGACAACATCGCCCTTCCTCACCGACCTCACGTCGCCGTCCGAGAGCTCGGGTGGTGTCTCTATCTCTGGCCAGTTTTCTCGCCACTCCGAGTCGTACTCGTCCAACACTCCTCACCTCGTAGTTCCTGTAGTTCCTGTAGTTCCTGTAGTTCCTGCAATTCCTGCAGTTCCTCTCCCAACCGCCGACCCCATTACGCTCAGCCACGACGATGCGGAGCTGGTCCACCACTATGCCGAGCATCTGGGCCGCTGGCTGGACTGCACCGATGCCTCCCGCCAGTTCACGCTGCGTATCCCCGTCCTTGTCAAGCATTGCCCCATCCTACTGCATGCCGTCCTCGCCTTCGCGGCCAGACATCGCCAAGACACTAAAACTGCTGACCTAGCCTACCAGCGCTGTATTGCACTGCTGATTGAGCGCCTGAATTTAAACAGTGCCATGGCTGATGAGTCCCTCCTTTGCGCCATCGTAATACTGCGCTTCTATGAGCAGCTGAGTGGTACGCGGGCGTGTCCAGCAACTGCTGCCCTGTGTCTGACAAGCTCTAGTACCTCCAGTCACCGGATCCGACTTTGAAAGGCATCTTAGCGGCACGTCCGCCATACTTCGCGCCTCGCAAGGGCATACCGCCGATCTGACGGCCCAAACTCTTCGCGACGCCGCCTTCTGGGTCTATGTGCGTCAATGCCTGTATACTGCCACAGTCAACCAGCAGCCACCCAACATAGACTTTAGCATTAGGCTCCATCCGATTCCGCGCGCTCTGGATGCCTCTCATCCACTGTCAGAAGTGAGCAGAGAGACAGCATGGGCTAACAACATGACATGGCTCTGCGCTTCTGTTATTCATTTTTGCTTCGATGGTGTGGAAATGGAGCCCGCCTCCCGGATGCGCCAATCGCGAGAGTTGTGGGATGCCATAGAGACATGGAAGAATGAAAAGCCATCTACTTTCAATCCGATATGGGCTGGCCCAGCTGGGGAGAAGAGCGTATTTCCCAAGATCTGGTTCGCGGCCGATTGGCATGGTAAGTACGAACACACTACATTGTATCTACCCTGTCTTATTCTATGCTCCAGTTGTGGCATATGGACTATACCACTTTTCCTGCCTTCTTCTGATTACTTATAGACCCGGACCAAAGTTTGCTATGCGTAACGTAGGAAGCAGATTGTCGGAATCGGACGCACGTATTTATCTGCACTTTGGTCGCGCTCTGTACTAACCAAAGTAGCTTCGAGTATTAGATCACGCACGAGCGATATGCGGCTCCTGCAAATGTTCACCTGCGACAGTGCCCAATCTTATTACTCTTTGTCACACTGTTTTCATATGGGGCCCGCTCATGTCAGACACAGACGAGCGAAACGAAGTTATCGAGATTCTCACATATCTCGAAAAAACGCACGTTTGGCCAACGACATGGATCATAAACGCGCTTAAAGGAGAATGGGGAATGATGGAATGATGGAATGATGAAAATGAAAGAATGAAAACGGATCAATCTCGATTTCCTAGACCGTTCCTGTTCAGTACCATAAGCGCTGGCTGGGAGGACACGATAGTATGAGTATGTATTCCATTTTCACTCGCACTTTTGGGACAGTTCCTTGTCCGAAATTCGTCCAAGTCAATCACGAGGGAAGGCGTACGTGTGGTGTGTGGTGGTGGTGTGGTGTGAGGTTGATGTTGGGGTTGAGGTTGAGGTGAACAGTCCCGATCGAGTAATTCGTCTCGAAGGCCACATCGAACCCTTGTGATGACCGAAACGAGTCAGTAACCTGATAACTTCGTTACGAATAAGCTCAGGCCATGCAATTGTGCTATCATGTTGTTTATACTCGTAGCCTCCTAATTGTAATACACCAATTTGTCCAATAATCTCCTTACCCTTATCCACGGGCACTTGCGGGCTCGCAAAAAAATATGGAAAGAACCCTCAGCCTTGATGTCTTCCGCATTCATTTACCATAGATAGCGGCGAGGCATGCCTGTATCTATCGGCCCCCGAGGCTCCACATCGACAACTACAGACGCAGATAACGAGCAATATTCGGTGGATGAGTTCGGCTCATTGCATAGGGTGAGCCATGAAAGCTTCAAAAGATCCCTAAACCTCAAGGTCTTGGGGGTGAACAGTGGAGAAGCGATGGGAAGAATCGACTGCGCTTTAGTTCACTACCGACAAGAATTACCCGGAGCACCACTTCACATGCAACTCGTCTTGGTAAATTACCAGCTGCTTACGGTCGACTTTGCTAACTCGAGTACCAGTACGACCAAATACCCATTCCAACGTCCATCCAAGCGCCGATCCTTAACATGGTGCGCCAGGCGCCGACAGTTCCCTCAAACACACTACAGATCAATACCACACTCGGCCATCTAGTTTCCGCTGCCGTCAGGACGTTTTGCAAGAACCATAGGATTTCTGACAGTTCCATCGATCTCCTTGGTTCTCGCGGGCAGAAGACGTGGCTCTCCCCAGAGTCCGATATAGATGACACACGCCCCAACAGCGAGGAGATGGTTATAGCCTCTGATACTGGCATCACAACTGTGACAGACTTTAGATTGGCAGACCGAGCAGTCAGAAAGCACGGCACACTACCCGTCAAACTCATAGAAAGCATCCTCCTGCGGCACCCCACTAAGTTCCGCGCCTGTTTTAACATTAGTGCTGTTGCAAACCTCTGTATAATACCCCCAGATAGTGATGACAGTATCGATGCTACGACAGACTGGAATTGTGGACTTGGTAATATGATCATCGATGCAGCAATGCGATATTATACCTCTGGCGAACTTGAACACGATAATGATGGCAAATGGGGCGCCCAGGGCACCGTGAACCAGGGCGTCATAGATCGCTTCCTCGACAGCAACGAATACATCAATCATCTAAATTCGGAGTCCACTGGAGGGGAAACTTTAACAGACACTGAAGTTCAGGCTCTGATTGAAGAATGCTTGTTCCTCGGTATGTCAAAGTACGACGCTATCGCAACAATCACACGTATCACGGCTCGGAACATTGTAAAGCAGTATCGCACAATCATGTCCACGAACCTGGCTGCCGATCGAAGAGTCGATGAAATCTTCGTTTGCGGACCTGGCGCACAAAACTCTAATATCATCTCATACCTCGAACGCGAAATTTTCGGCATCCCGGTCCAACGGCTGGATGATATAGGTATTCCTGGCGACTCAGGGGAGGCGATATCTCTCGCGCTGCATGCGCTTGAGACCATACTCAGCACTTACGCCGTCGAGCCTAAACCTTCAGTGTCTTCGCCACTACATACCCCTAGTGGCAGAATCGCTCCGGGGAAGAGATGGTCAGCACTTGTCGAGCAGGTTATGAAATTTGGAGAGGGGAAGCCTTTACCTCCCGTGAAGAGGATAGTTGTTGGCAGGAAGTTTGAGAAGGAGCGGAGGTTAGTACTTTGATGACAGCAGGCTTCAACTATATTAATATAGGTATGATGGAAGTTGGGTCTTGATTACCTGCTTCTATGGACATCGGCACAACTTATGGCGGGCGCTTGCCTTGTTCGGGGCATCACGGACTGAAGACCACGGCTGTCAAATTGGCGTTGGAAGCCTGTATTCTAGAACTTATAAGACACCCACTTAAGTAGAATTACGGTAGCGCACCATGTATCGCTTCAAGGTCGGTTGGTAACAACATCTCGTATAGGTTTCGTACAAATGTAGCATTCATGCAATCCGATTTTTTCCACTTCCTCGAAGTCCGGCTCGAAGTTGTCTGAACATTTTTCTATCTTCGGTCGTATTGGTTACTTTACAGATGCCAGATACAATGTGTTGGTGGTTCTAGGGCCGAGAATAGGCTCTCTAGGCTGTTCTTGAAGCCTCAGGTCGAATATTCTCCCGCCCCAGCGACGTAAGGGAAACTGTATTGGGTTGTGCTAGCAATGAAATGCCTTTGAGGAAGGGGCAGGGGGAGCGACTTTGCGATGCTCGATCCCAGAAATTAAGGTATAGATTAGGTGCTTCTAAGTTCAAGAACGACGGGCCTTCGGGAATGGTCCCGAGAGGCACGCTTTTTCGTGCCTATTTATAGAGCTGGTTTCGTGATAGGATGCTGGGCTACTGGTATTTGGGATTTGAAGTTAGTTGATTTGCTGATTAGTCTGACTTTGCGTTGTATTTTAAATGATCGAGCGAAGATTATAGATCGGAGAGATTGTTCGTCCACTAGAACGTCGTTTTATGTGGGTGATGTTCTTGCTTGTTTCCACACCTTTTTGCGAAAGCAGATGGATTTTCTAAATTAAGGTCAAAATTCTGAGGGTGCAGACTTGCGAAAATCATTGCAACGGGAGTCTTGGATGCAGAGTGTTGTTGTCAAAGACTGACCGATTATGAAGCTTCGCGTTTTGTGATCAGACTCCACAAGCTAAAGTGGCAGAAGAGCGAGTCCCAGGTCTCTTTATCCACCTACATTTTAATCTCTGTGGTTTTCTGGTTGCCAAAATTACCGCGGCGTAGACAGCCTTCTCACTACCCTCGGGAGCCTGCCTGGGGATCAAAGACTCTCACCGATAACGGGGAGGTGGATTCTCAAAACCTGTTTAAGGGGAATTGGGGGGCCTAGACAGATGCGAGACCAATGATGTACGGGCTTTTGATATCGCATCGCGTGGTGACAGGTCACATCTATACTGATACAAAAGCCTGGCGTGGCCTTCGTATCGACGGAGAAGGCTAATGGGACTAAGGGGGAGAGAACCTGTGATTGGATGCTGCTTCCCCATTATTCCTGCATCAAAAATTGAAAACGGATAATCGACGATCGATATTCGGAACAATCCCTGAGTTTACCAAATTCGCCATAATCCGCGAAAATTGTCACGATGAGCTGAAGTAGTCAATCGTCTGATGGGTAAATGTGTATATAAGGTGTGTGAAAGCCGTGACGAGCTGACTGCTCGCACAATGACTATATATACCATGAAAGTGAGCTAGCTAGAATAGGACATATGGTAGAACACACACGGCACGTGACATAATTGACCCGCGGTTTGGTCACGTGATGGCTCAGTGGATCTGTGACCACAGTCCACGTGAACAAGCTATTATAATGCAAGAGTACTGCGGTGAGGCTGTTCCGCGGTTTGGTGATGTGGTTCGTGCATGGAAGCAGCCAGAATAAGATGTGTATATTTATAAGCGGATTCCTAACAACTAGAGGTACTAAATTCCACTACTATTCATTCCTCCATCATGCCAAAAACACCAAATTGTCGGCTTACGTACTAGGAGCACGTTCGCATTTGGACACTTATCGACGCAGGCTTTCAGCGAAAGGAGATCTCTTACAAACCTCGAATCCCTCCCTCCACAATCTCTAATTGTCTTAAAACGCCAGAGACCCCAACAAAACCTCAAGGCCGCCGTCCATTACTCTCTATACCTCTTCAAATCCTGCTCGTACGTCAAGCCACAGAGAATACAGAGCAGAGGCGGAAATCTCGCAAGGAGATTGCTCATAAGCTAGGAATCAAAGTCTGCCGGCGTACGTTAATCAAGGTCTTGAGAAAGAGCTATACCACAGACGCAAGGCAACAGAGAAGCCTCTCCTTATACCAGTTAAAATGAATAATAGGCTAATGTAGGCATAAAATTACGTATTTTGGTCTAATAAGCAGTGGGCTTCTGCAGGCTAGTCTGATAAGTGTTAGTGTGTATAAGCTATAGAGAGATTTACGTTACAAGGCAGGCAGAGGAGAAGTACCTCCTAGACAGTTGCATACCGAAATTCAAAAGCTTCTTAGAGCAGATGACCTGGGCGATTGTGACTCTTAACATCAAAGGACCGCTGCTATTTATTGAGAAAGACGCAGACTGGAACAAAGGCAGGCTGAACTCTGAGGTGTATATCAAGTATATACTGCCTGTAGTAGTAGCATTTCAAGGCGCCCACAGGACCGACAAGAACAAGCAGCTTATTTTGATAGGGGACAACTCGTCGGTTCACACCTTTAAGGCAACTGCTCAGGCAGAGCAAAAGCTAGGAATCCAGGTGGCCAGCAAACTCACCAGACCTCGACCCTAATTGAAAACGTGTGGCGATTGCTGAAGTATCACATACAGAAGCTGTATTTACACACTACAGCAGAGCTACGCCAATATCTAACAGAGGAGTGGGACAAGGCCAGCTTTGACGACTACTCAAAATACATCAAGAATATGAAGCAGTGGTGCTGGGCAGTTATTATGGCTGGTGGTGATCATACGAAGTGTTAATGGATGTAATTTTTTACGTAATCTATATATCATCTATTCATCACTCCGGCCTACAGGAAGTAGGTAGTTTGGTTTGGAACGCTTGTATTGGGGGCCAGAGCTCGTCTCGCCTGATGTGATTGACCGATAGGCTCAGGCTCGTAGTCTCGTGATAGGCCCTGTGAGCGTTACGCTTGCCTTGAAGCTTGCCGTGAGCTTGGCAAGACAGGCCTATCTGAGTAGAGATATTAGAGCTTCTCTATCGATCAGTGAGGTGTTGATCCGCCTGAACGGAGACCGAGACGAAGCTGGAAGATGCTATCTAAAAAACAAAAACAAAAACAAAAACAAAAACAAAAAAAAACGCTGAAAGGGACGGCGGGTGGGTGATTCAAATCGTCGATCAAGCGTCGCGTGAGAGGCTTGATGAGATAAGCTCACATGAGGTGGATGTGATGAAGCTGAGATATCTCGTCGCGAGAATTCTTGTGGATGAGGTGCTTGGCAGCCTAACCATGAATAGAACAATACATCTGACAAAACTGCGTGAATCGGTGGAACAGCCCAATCATGCTTATCCCTTGTGTAAGGATGCTAGGTAGTTTAGCATAGTCAATTAGATATCGTTGCCTTGATACCGAAGCAATATCCATACTACTACTGCTTGTACTTGTGATCGCTATCACTAACGGAACCCTTCATAGTTCCCATGAGCCTAGCGGCAAGATCAATGTGAGTCTGAGAGATGTCGCATGTGTCCGAAAGTTCACATGGCAAGGACATGAGTTCGCCTAAATAGAAAGACGCGTAATTATTACGCCGTAGCGGAGAGCTCCTCCCAAAATAGGGTTTGTAGCAGGGTCTCTTGTTCAAACCCTATTGGATGGTGGCTCCTAGTTCGGGTACAGAGCTTCAAGGAAAGTATGACTAAGGGGTCTCGGAGGGATAAAAACTAACACCAACACCGAAAACGCTGAACACAGAAGAAAGGAGACCACGACCATTCTACTATCTTTCGACATATATGTAAGCAGGACACTATGTCACGTGGATATGCCACTGACTAATCACTCCGTCATATATATATCACCTGTACATATCACACATCTCATACACATCACACACACGTACATACACACAGACATACAATACACATCTTCATGCTCTCTCCTCTGCACCCCAGCTTACAGTTATGAGCCCGGATCACGCCTGACTGCATATCTTTTGACTATCTACTACCTTTGTTATATCAATCAATCCTATCGTTGTCGATTACCCCGCACCTGAGTATCCTCAATATGACTTCGGTAGTCAAACAATCAATTACCCTTATCGCTCCTGAGGACTGGGAGACATGGATTCTCATTGTCGAAGCCTTCGCTGGCGACTCGTGGCGATACATTGATCCTTCTTCAACCACTGCTGTCACTCTCGATGAACCTGATAAGCCTAATCCATCCAACTTTGGAGGCACAAACACATCAAATATCGCTGCAGGTCAACGAGCTCACTGGATTAAATTCAACAATCTATATTATCAACAGCTCAAAGAATACCAAAGAAAGAAATCAAAACTTGAGAAGGCTGAAGAATACATCATCACCCACATTAATAAGTCCTACCTGCTCCAAAAGGCTAACTACACCTCACTTAGAGACTTCCTTATATACTTGAAAAAAGCTCTAGCTCCCTCTAAGCCAACACGCGAACAAACAATTATTAATCACTACCTGCGAGCAAAGAAACTGAGCGCTCAAGACACCAACTTTGACACCTGGCAACAAGACTACCGCACAGCATATATGAGAGCCAAAGAAGCCAAGATACCTGATGTGACAGGCAATAGAGCGCATTGGGACCTCGTCAAGGCGATCATTCAACTGGACACTAGTTACGCAGCCGTTCTATCTACACAAATTACCTCAAACACAACACCACTCCCATCAATTGAAGACACACTCAGCGCGTTTACTCAACACTATCAACGAACAAGACTTCAGAGAGAAAATATTCACGGCGGAGTATTTGGAGCGAAGCTAAATGGTGAAGAATCTCCATACCACAACCACAACCACAACCACAACCACAATCACAAGAAAAGACTAAATGATAATACACCAACAAAGCCGTGTATATGTGGCGATATGCACTTCTGGGGTCAATGCCCGTACATCATCACATCGCTGAGACCAAGTGGATTCATTGAAGACCCTGAAAAAGTCAAGAAGATTACTGCATACAAAGCCAAGGACCATGAAGGCATACTAGACAAGGTCCGCGACAGAGATAAGCGATTCAAGAGGCAAAGAAGCAAGGATAAAAGCAAGAACAATAAATCTAATTCAATAGTAATTGACGCTGGAGACGACCCCGCTCAGCCACCATATGCATCTGAGGCATATTAATCAGCATCAGCCCTCAACCACATCATTATCAGTCGAATCAGCAATTAAATCATCAATCAAATTATCAATCACATCATTATCAATTAGATCATCAATCACCAATCATATCATCAATCAAGTCATCAATATCCTTCACACATGGACGCCTCGTCAACCATCTCAACCATTTATCAACAATCAACGTTCAACACTACTTCTACTTCAAAAAAAAATGTCTTGTGTATTACATCTATTCTGTATTCAATTTCTCTACATTACTGTCACAAAATACCATCAACCTTCACACAGATCGCGGAAAGCAAATACATTATCGATCATCCAATCTGGAACTGCACCAATAGTGGTTGATAGGCCTGCACAACGCGGAACACCGCACCTACAGCAGGACAGGCCCACGCATCTTGCAGCTCTGTCTGATAAAGGCAGGGGGTTGTTTTTGATCACATCAGCTTCAAGCGTTCAAAACCAAGGGGGGTGTGTAAGCAGGACACTATGTCACGTGGATATGCCACTGACTAATCACTCCGTCATATATATATCACCTGTACATATCACACATCTCATACACATCA